>JAMQGT020011964.1:0-110736 GCA_024447675.2 Pterophyllum scalare | reverse complement strand
TCATTCAGATCTAGGATGTGTTATTTGAGTGTTCCCTTTATTTTTTTGAGCAGTGCATATATCTGTCAAATTATATTTTAGTAGGCTAAATCATTAGTCATCATATGTTAACAAGGTTAACAGTGATTTGGTGCTCTCTTGCTGGAAAATCCTTTTAAATAGGAGCGGCACTGCCATAACAAGACAGCAGGTCTGGGCATTAAAATAATAATACTGTGTGCTAGAAATTCTCATCCTGACATTACTAAAAACATTCAAGACCCATCCAAAATGAATTTAATATGATTTAATACTTTTAAAAGCCTTTTATTACTTCATGCATATTTACGATGTGTTAAGACTTTTTAAGGACCTGCAGGAATGCTGAAAAAGGCTTTTCATATGATTCTGTGGCTGCTGGCTGGAATGCAGTAAACATGTAGATGCTATGGTATCTCTATACAGCAGTGTGCAGACGTTTTAGGCATCTAAATGCCTCTAAATTTTATTTTGTAATGAGACAAAAAGACGAAACAGTCAGACAGAACTAGCCACAGAACCCCAGCAACAGATGGTATAGACCCAACATCGTGGAATCAGCCTGGGATTTAGAAGACAGCGTAGATTAGAAAATCCTATCCTAACTGTACACTTGATTAAAGAGTTACTGATCATATGGCTACAAAACCAATAAAGTGGCTATATTGTAAGAGATATAGGAAAAAATCACACTGTATGCAAAACTTACTAAAATTCAGCAGTGTGAAGTTTTCAGATGGAGTTTGAATCGTCACCCTGGCTGCCGTGTATACGTTTACTGCCAGTTTTTTTTTTTTTTTTTCACCTGGCATTGAGACCATTTGTGACTGCCACAAAATTTCAGGACTTGATAAACCCAAACTGGGTACCCGGGGCAAAATGTGAACTGCGTTCTGCTTCAGAGATCCGTGACGGTCTGGAGTCTTGGGTGGTTGCCCAGTTTGCCAAGTTATCCAGTCCTGTATGTAACTGTCATTTAATTATTTCTATATGTTTGTTTAAATACATGTGATGAGGTTCAAATATATGTGAGGAGGGTGTTAAAAGTTATAGAGTCAGTGTAATACAGAATTATGTGCTGGTTTAGGATAAGTAGTGAGATAGGTGGGTATATAAAGCGAGCAAGGGTCATAAGTCTGTCTCTGAAAGGCACAGAAAGGATGGACATGACATGTTGTGCGTGTGGTGGGGGGTTAAATTGGCAAGAGGAAAGAAAGCTGAAAATAGAAATAGCCAATGAGGAGGGTGGCCGGAGGCCAAAGAGCATGATTAGAAGGGTCTGGGTGGGGAGACGAGGGGGCCATGGGTAACAGTAGGGGAGGGCAGGTTCATCTACTATCAACGGCAGGGGAGAGAAGGAGTGGCTGAACAGATAGCAACACCGAGAGAAAGAAAGAGATGCAGTAAGGACGAGAGAAAACAGAGAAAAAAGACAGACAGACACAAGGAACAAGGAGAGACAGGAAAACCAAAAAGAGGACAGTTGAGAGAGAGATAAGGCAAAAAGAGATGTAAATGGAAACAGAGACAGGTAAGGAGATAAGACACAGAGGAGGTTCACTTCAGAGGAACAAGTTAAACACTCACACTCGTATCCGCCTATCTGTGTTAACATCTGTGTGTGAATGTGTATGTCGAGAAGTCGCCTCCTAACAGCGTGTGTCTGTCTGACTAAAGAAACTGGCTTTGAACATGGATACTCATCCATTTCCCAGACAGACAGAAAGCCAGACCAACATATAGACAGACGGATGTACAGCATTATTCCTTCTCTGCTGTCAAAGGTAATAATATAGATTTTTTAAAATTTTTTTTTTACAATATCTACGTTCCAAGTTGTCTTTTTTTTGTTTGTTTGTTTGTTTTAGAAATCAATCGTTTCCTAACGACAATGAAATCCTCTCTTTCCTTGGAACTGAAACAATTTGTGTACCAACAGAAAAAAAAATACATACATGTTGTATGAAATTACCGAGCGATAATTTGACAGCCATAAAAAAATATTTGATACTGATCAAATGCTCAGATGATGTTGTGAAAATTGACTACTTTTTTTTTGTCTATTAAGTTTTATTGATTTTTGTGTTCACGCTTGTTTTGAATTCTTTTAAATAATTTAATAATATATAATTCTGGTATTTTCAACTCTTTTTTACTGGATAACCATTTTGATCTGACTGCACTGATGATACAAAATGTAACCAATCAGATGAGCAAGAAATTGCATGAAACGCACTGGCAGGCAAAATTTAACTTTCAAGAAAAAGCTGTGTGAGATTCATTTTAGTCTGCATACCTGTACACACTGGAAAGCAGGCGTGAATTTGTGCATATGTGAGACCAAGTGTGTGTGTGTGTGTGTGTGTGTGTGCGTGCGTGTGTGTTAGGTTCAGTCTATTAATTCCTGGTGTGTCCCGGCCCCAGAGCGTTTCTACTACAATAGAGAGTCATCGGAGGCCTAGGGCCTGCCGGAGGAACGTCTGGCTGACGCCATATCTTTATGGAGCATTAATTCAATTAAGAGCCAGGTTATAGACAGGCAGGTGGAGGAGGAGGGGTGGCAACTGAGTGCAAAAAGAGAGAGAGTGAGACTGAGAAAGATAGAGACACTGGCGATACATATAGGAAGAGACCAAAGACTGAAAAAGGAGATTCCAATCAGATTTTTTGTATAATAAGCATTTCAACAGGGTTTACGTTGGAGTGGAAATGCCAACTTATAAACTCCCCGACAAACTGTGTCCACCAAAACCCTGAAACATTACAGCTGGGGTGGTTATGGTTTAAATACTGCACACCTCTGCAGCCTGAAGCCTCACTGAACTCTCAACCACAGACTGGTTAAATCTGTTCTTCCCATTTCTGAAATTATATAAAAGAGTGTTTTAGGCTTTTAAAGGTTGCCGGCTTTAAGAGGCAGGTAGGGTGATTTTTTTAGACAAGGACAGCAAGCTGTGGGCAGCTTCTTCTGCAGACAGTTGTTCCTGAATTAAACGGAGCTCTTGCATTGGAACCATTGTGCTGGTCACAATATAACACTGCTATAAGAATATGGTCTTGATGCAGTAATGTGTCTTTCTGAAATGTACATTTATTTGTGAGGATGCATATGCGTTTTCTAAATGTATGCTTTTGTTTGTGCATTTGTGTGTGCGCGCGTGCCCGTGCGACCCCTGCCGACCCCCACTGCTTTCTCATATACCCCTACAGTAATAGGCTGCAGTGAGGAAATCGAACCCATTTACGCGTCCCAACACCAAAAACAGACAAATGATCGCTAAAATGGAGTCAACTTCTCTTAAAATGGAGCCCCTTTTTGCTCTCTCTCCATACAAATGACTGCTATCAATATTTCCAATCTTCATTTCTCCAGAAGCTCGCGGCCTCTTTCTGCCAAAAATCAATGGCTTCCCACTGAGAGCTGTGACAAGGATCAAAAGTGGGAGGTTCACTTTCTTCAGATAAAGTCTCTAAAATCTCGTTTCTGTACAGTTTCATCATTTAAGCAGCCGCTCTGTGTTTGTGTGTGCAAAAATCTTTGTTTTGTGTTCACGTCGACTTTAGAAAAAAAATTCACGCGAACGGCGTGAATTTATTTATTTATTTTTTTGAATTTTGCCGAAAGGCGATGATTGTTTGTGCTTTTGGTGATTATTCTTTAAACATGGGCGAGCTAATAAACATGAGCGGACAGGATGATATTTCAGCAAAATATCAGGTTTCACATATTCATTTATTTTGTGGCATAATGATAAAATGGAGGCTTTCGGTCTACACCTAAATTCCATCATGCCAATTCATAAAAATGTTCATGGAGGACCGTTAATAATGAGCAACGTTTCTTGCTGTGGCTCATAAATGGGAGTGGACATCTGATTACTAACATTTACAGTAGGCAGACAGAAATAGACTTGTGCTGTCCTTACAGGCAGCTTCTGTGTTTTCCTTTTCCTCCAATGAGATTAAGAGACGATCGAGTGCTAATCACTGGCATGTTTTATCCTGTGAGCCTTCAGTAGGCTTTAAAGATATGCTTTATATTTTTCACCTAATCAATCTCTTCTTCATTTCTACCTATGTGTGAACTGTGTCCAGTATTTTTACATCCTCATACCTGAAAAAAGGTCCCATTGTCTGGTGGTCGTACATCTTAATACAGCTAGTAATGATGCCTGTTCCCTTAAATTACCACTATAGACATGTTAGCTCTTTTGAGCTGTTTCTTGATGAGGGCATACAACTTTTGACTTATGATAATAGATGCCTTACAGGCTATCTTATGCCTGGTTTGGATACTGTGTAAACCACTTTTTCTTGACATTTATCTTTTTACAAGAAATATTGACGCTATCTAGCCCCTCAGACCCCCTTCATGAGGTACGACTAGGTGGGTCATTCCACGATTCTGTCATACACGTATGTATTCCCTTTGTGTGCGAGGCCTGACCTCACCTGTTTTTTATAGCACATTCTCTGTTAGTTAGTTAGTTTTTTGTCTAACAGTAAATGAAATTACCATTTATCAGTGAGTGCCAGCATTTCAGTCTGTTTTGCTCTTTCTGGGCACCTGATGCAAAGTTCAGGGTTTACAGTTGAGTGTACTGCTGCTACAGCAATATCAGATCCAATCACAGGGTGGAATAATGTTTCAAAGCCCCAGGTCACACATGCACTATGAATGGGGTAGTTCAACGTCAGTGTTTTAAACTCCTCCTCCAACACCTTTTCATTCCTTATGGTACTAAGAGATGCAAAGTTGCATTTCAGCATTGAAAATATACTTGGTGAGGGCTGGGAAAAGGTTGTAGGGAAAGATTGTGGTTTGGGTTAAGATGCACACCTTCATGCATCTTCATGCATCTTTAGAATAAACTAATGATGCTCCAGGATGCCCCTTGTCCAATAGGGCCCCCTCACCTTAAGATCATTCTAAACCTGAAGCGAGGCAGAGTTCCCAAACAGTTGTTCACTTTAAAGAAAGGTGCAAAAATGTCCTCACTTTTTCAAACTCTCCCAACTCTTAAGCTTGAAGCTCAATTGAATGAAGGTTAGAATAAAAGTGCAAAATGCTCATTTTTCTACAGCCATGCTTAAATGATGTCACAATCACAGGATCTTAGTGCTTACAAAAAAAACCAAAATTAAAGTTCATATGAATCTTAATCAATCGCATGAATGCAACTTTTTGTTTCGGCAGTGCAATTGTGTAGTCGTGCCTTCATTTCTTTGTGTTACTGCAGTCAGCTATATGTTTTTATGCATCCATTTTTAATGCACCTCTGTGCCTGAGTCTCTTTATTTGCATATTTCAGTGCATCTGCATGTGTTAAAGTGTGTGTAATTTAACCTATCAGTATTTGTGAGCATAAATCAAATGTATATGAATTAATGTATGTCTGTGCACATGCAGTTCTATATCAGTGGGTACACTGTGATTGTGTGCGTTTGTGTGTGTGCCTCTGGTTGTCAGTCACACGGCAGGGCTAGGCTAATCAGCGCAGCTAGCTGTTCGCTGTGTGATGTAGGCTGATTAATATCCTGTTAGTGTCCCGTGGCTTTTAAGGTTAACTGCTGTTTCCTCTATACATCCATCGCTTCAAAACAGCCCTGCTTTCATTTGGCCTCATTAGGACGATGTATTACTATACTTAGCAACAACACAAAGTGAACAGGTTTTTTTTTGTTAATGCTTGGTGCTGATTTGCCAAAGCTTTGTCACATATTTAAAAGTTAATTAAGAAAAGTTAAGTGACAGCAGACCTGAATCCACACCTGAAGCAGGTACTGAATGCTTACACACACACACACACACACGCACAAATACATAACTATAGGACTATTTGTTGTAACTTTGTTATTTTGTCTCTTTGTTTCTGGTGATTTAAAACTGTTACTTTTAGTCATGAATACTTAATTATTTATTTTGTTTTATTCATTGTACAAACAAACCGATAATAAACTTTTGGAATAAACTCAATTGAGTGACTTTTTTTTTTGCTGGAATGTGATTTTTTTTTAATGTGTTTTTAATAATCTTTTTAGTAGATTAATCTACTTTTTCTTTTCTTTTCTTATCTTTCTTAGTTTTGCTGTAGTTAATGTGTTCCACTGCGAAGTGATTCGTAAAACTAATTCAATGCTACTTCATCAGATGCTCATGATATGCACTCTAAGATCGAATATAATGTTAGTTCAGGTACAGAAGAGTGATGTTTCCATCTGCAGTGATTTATAAATGGAGACATGCGGGCACACTAAACTAGAGACTGTCTTGCAATGGATCATATAATACTACTCATCGGGCGCCTACTCATTCAGACACACTGTCCATCTTGGCCTTCGTTTTTGCACCCGGAACAGAAGTTTTACCACCCAAAAGAAGACTTTGCAAAAGTTCCAACTCTGAAACACAATTCACAGCTGGCGGTGCAGTATAAAAAGTCATGTTCCTATTCTTGGAGTGGAAGCACTAACGAAACCACAACATTGCTTTCCTGTAGCCTGTAGGGATCACACCAGATGCAATGCCAGCAAGTTCTCGGACCACACTCGTCTTCCTTTGTTTTGATTTCAGGTACACATCTGTAAAGTTTGATGGTCTGACAACAGTGGGTGTCAGCAGGATTACATTTTTCTGTGAAACACATCTAATGCAGGTGTACTGAGAAGAAACTTTCTGTTGGCAAAATAAAATAGCTTAGATGTGTAATAACTGAGAGCACTGATTTCCAAAGAATATTATTTATTGATGACTAAGAGTGGGTCTTTAGATTAATATGATGTTAATTTAATTGATATTGAGCCAGACAAAGTGAAACTTTTGTTCTTCCTACCTTGAAGCTGTGGAGCTGCTCTGAAGCATCTTTGTCCTGTCTGAGGCAGGAGTTAAAGATGAGCAGCTCAGTGTCTCGCAGCCACGCCTTCAGCTCCTTGATGCGAGCCTCTAGCTGCTCCAGGAGAGAGTTGGTAAGTGGGGACAGGGCCGAGCGAGGGTTTTCCACGGTGACTCCTTGACCTCCAACCAGCTGACCTTTCATGTTGGATGACTGTTTTTGCTCAGAAGAACTGGGTCCTGCATGCTTGGAGAGGATTTTCTGAAAGAAGAGAGAAGAGTGTGGAGAAAAAAAAAGGAAAAAGTCAGGCAATTACATTGAGGACTCCTTGTTATGTCAATACTCCATCATGTAAAGTAGCATATCAATCAATATGCTCACAGCCATTAATCATCTACCTTTAGAAATGTGTAGATCAATAAAAGGGATGTCATGTATTCAGGGCCTAGCTGCTGAAGCAAGTGTGAAGATTACATTTTAAGTAATATCATTCATGTCACTGTTGCTCTCTTTAAGATGTAATAATAATCATAATGTTCTTGTTGACATGAGATCTTGTTTACAGTTCGGTGGGAGTTTGTCACACAGATTGTGTTTGCTGTTAGACATAAACTGAAACGACTTCAAATATGAAGTAATGAACAATTTTGATAATTGCTTTCAAACAAAGGTAAAAATAATATTAATAGCTGGCTTCCCTTAATGTATATTTCTTTATAACTCAGGCTAGGTATTTGGATTCACTGTTATGGATGGATGTTGATGCTTCAAACATATATTACACATGGATTTGTAGCCAATCTCAGTCTCAATCAGTGATTTCCTACATTCCCAATAGAAGTCATTTCGATGTTGAGATCAAGTTTAATACGGTACCCATCCATGATCGCACTTTCAAATTCCCCCAGACCTACACTGTCCTTCATCACATTTGCTAATTCTTGCACAAAATGTATACAGTACAATTTCTTGTACAAATTTAATGTCACTTTGTTGTATGTCTGGCAATGGGTCACCACTGGCAGGCCACAAAGTCAAGCTGAGCCACAATTCCAACAGATCAGCTGATCTCAACATCAGTCCACTTCAGATGACCCCTCTGCTGCTCCCCACACTTCCAATTGCCCTTGCATTCCCACAGAAAGGCAGGGAGCTGTGCATGAGTCTAATATCAATAACCTTACGATTCTGTGTTTCTTGCTGTAAGAAGAAATCTCGCCAGTTTTATTATTAAATAATAATTCATTTTGACAAAGTTTCTAACTCTGCTATTAAAACTATGAATTAGCTTGCTGTCATCACAAGCCTTCTGTTGATGATGAAGGCTTTGTGAATAAATCTGGTGTTTTGCCAGGTGCAAACAGATCAGCTGCTAATTCAGAGCTTCTAGCAGCTTCTCCTACAGAGTTGTGATATCCACACCCAAAACAAAACATCATTTAGACACAATACAAACTGAAAGAGGGTTTGGTGCGGAGCAATCGCTGTTTCAAATAGGAACAACTGAAAACAACAAGAGCCTGACTCAAAGTGTGTGTGTGTGTGTGTGTGTGTGTGTGTGTGTGTGTGTGTGTGTGTGTGTGTGTGTGTGTGTGTATAATAAGCACTGCAGAGTAATTTTCAAGCCCCTGTTGATCACACAGTAAGACACAGCAAGCCGCTGAGAGAGACTATTCCCCAGTCGGATTTCGGCAAGTGTGTGTTTATGTGTGTGTACCTTTTTCTTTTCTTTAAAAGTGCTCATCGATACAAAACAAACAAACTTGTGATGGCCACCGATCACGAGCCCAGGGCACAGACACTGAGCATGATATTAGCAGCGCAGTAACATTTGGGGTCCAAAGTGTCAAAGAAAAATAAATATGTGCTTCATTTTTAACTATAACCTCAATTTGTATGTAGCAAAGTTAGATTTACTATTACGGCTGGGAGGAAAAAATCAATACAGCATAGTATTGCAATATTTTGCATGGTGATACCGTATCAATACAACAACACCAAATATCAAAATTTTATTCAATACATTAAAATACTATGAACAAGAGGGCTTATCTCATGCACCAGCATGCTGACATAACGTTAGGCGAGCAAGCTTACATTCAATCGGCTCAAACGAGAAAGCATCAAACACTGGACTTAAGTTTTTCACATTCTACTACTGATTGCAACTTGTGATACCTAAATAGTTGCCAAGAGCTTGATGGATAAAACAGACACTGACAAAGTTTAACTTTGAGGACATAATTTTCAGTTGAAAAAAGGTGATAAATCATAAAATATGTTCTTGCAATAAATATATCCCAAAACTTTAAAAACTGCAAAAATATGGTATCATGAATGAAGTATTGCGTGTCTGGAGATCCCCACCTCCATTTACTACACCGCTCTAAGGTGTGACTCCAACAGAGTAGTCTCATCAAGCAGGATCTTCCTAAGTTGCTTTTAGGATTCCTCCTAAAACACACTCCTGTTTAATGAATTTCATACAGAGTACAACTGATTGGTAAATATATTGCACTAGCACTATTGCTCAGCTAGCATCATGTTGCCATTACCAGTGATTCATTAATAGATTATCTATTTTCACTGATGTATCCGGGCAAATTGAATTGCATTTTATCAGTCTGTTAACAACTAATTTCTGGGCCTTTTATATTAAGGTCAAGACTTCACAATATTTTGGAGAGAAACCCAGTAGTTTCTCTTTGAGTGATCCTTGCACGAGCAAGCCAAGCACTCACTGTTAACCTAAGTAATGTTCACCTGACTGCAGAGCTGTGGTCATGGACATGTCAGAGAATGTAGTAATGATAAGTTAATTAGTTTGGATTTTGTTAAGTTCTCCAACAGAGAGACGTCTCCCTCTCTGTTTATAGTGTCTAGTTCTGTTACACAAATTGACTTTAAAGGCACTCATTGTAATTTAAAATAGCTTTCAACCCTCCAAAACTGACTAAAGCTATCAACATAACGGGACGTAACAACCTCTATGATGTTATGCTCAGAATGCTTTTTTACCATGTAGCAATTTTTCCAGTTTTCTCAAGGAGGTCCAGACCATACTTTTGTGTAACACTGATCTGTGCCACAGTGAGTCAAAGCAACTTTGAGCATGTCCTGAGCCCAGTTGGGGAAGAAGACAAAATGCCATGGAAAAGCAGATGTGGAACCACAGATAATCTTGTCAAAATGACTGCCAGCGCCAACTCCCACGCTCAGCCATGCTCAGAAACAATAATAACAGGTAAACTCCAGAGTTGCTTTCACCACTGTCTCCAGTGGTGAAAGCAAAGGAAGAGCAATTCTTCTTCATTTAATGATGATGATGAACTGGCAAAAGCTCTTTTAGACTGGAAAGATCAAAGCCAGTAATGCTACATATGACTATCTGTCTGCATAAGTGGACAGATAGCAAATTAACACCTGCTAAATAATTGCAACAGTAGGCATATGAGATACATTTGCTCAGTGGTAGCTTTGTGTAGGTGATTAGCACTTCATAACAATCTATCAGACTGGGGATTTTTAGACAATCTATAAATCAATCTTCTTAGGACCTAGGGTCACGAAGGCTCATGAACTTAGTAGACATTATTGAGGAGTAGCAGTGGGCATACAGAGAATGGAGACGCATGAACAGATTGTCAGGGTTAGCAGATGGAAAGAAGATTGTACAGTCAACTTTACTGAACTAGGTGAAGATATGATAACAGCATTCCTTCCTTAAATAGGCTGGGAACAGTCGTCTGTGTCACCAGCTGATCTGATCACCACTTGGCACTTTGAATGTGAGCACAAAACAAAACATGTACTCAACATATACTCAACAATGTGGCATCAAAGGCAAAAGGGGCAGTTTCACTTTGAGCAATTTTAAATTAAAAGAAGGAAAATTACTGAGTCCCAGATGGCAGGAAGATTATATACAATATAGCCTGTTGTGCGTCAAAGTGTGGTTTTATATTACACCATTCTCAACATGTAAAATACTATAAGCAAAACTGCTACATGCGTCCATGTTTTCAAATAGCTGGCACACAAGACGTAATGCTCATTCATAGCCTTTGGTTTCTGCAGTGCAAGCTGTCCTCTATACCTTGTCTTATTCAGGGTTCATAATGCATTGTTTTGATTTTTTTCAAGGATCAGATAGCTGTTATCTTGAAGTTCCCACTATGACTGTAACAAGCAGCCATGGCAGGAATAACAGAACACAGAGCTGCTCCTGAACAAGCCCAACATGGGTCCCTGTTGTTAATTTGCATATGTATGTGTTGATACAAAAGGTACTGAGCCAGTGGTATAGCAGCAACTCTTACTTCAGAGTGGAAAAACCACTTTAGCTGAACTCTGGCAAGTAAAACCAACCCATTAGACAATGAAAAGTTGCAACAATAAGACCCCAAACAGTCAGGTGCACAGTTAGCTTTGTGCTATGAAGAGGCAACAGTGATCATGAACGTCTTCTTCCTTTGACAGAGAGAACAAGAAAAGGAAAGAGAAAGAGAGCAACACAGCTCATACACAAGGAGGATCAGCTGTCATCAAGGATGTAATGTAGAAGACATAAAGTTTATTTTCCCAAGACAGCAGACAAAAACTTTTCTTTTTTTTGTAAAACACACATTTTCTTTTTTCTGCAGATAGTTACGGTGAACATCATCAAATCACGAGGCAAGAAGACCAACAGATCCCCAAATATTTGTTTGTTTGCTAAAGAGCTGAGAAGCTTGATTCTCAGCCCTAAGCTCAAGCTCATTTCTGTCAGATCTGCCTCCACATTATATGTACAGTATCCAGTATATGTACTGTAACTATCCATGTACGCGTGCAGCTTGACCTTGAACAGCTGCAAAAAAACAAAAAGCTTGCTGCCAAAACTGCACGACAGAAAAGATGAAAGCTAATTTACAACCTCTTTATTTCTTCATCGTTCAGGTTTGTGAGTGCGTGTGTTTGCTATGTCATAAATTCTTCATAAGGCCAGGATAGTTCAGAGGCGAGACACAGGACATCAATTCCAGTTAATTCCCAATTTGTGTCAGAGCAGCAGATGCCGACGCCAGCACTGATAGGCCCGTTAATATGCCACTGAGACGCCATGTTGGAAGGGTGAGGAGGGAAAAAGACAGAAGAGGTCTCTGTTCATCCTGCTCACCTGGCATTATCACTGAGAGCGCAGAATCTTCTTAATAATGTTGATACAATAGGTTAAGCAGCTAAAGCTGCTTCTAGGCAAGAGATGTTTGGGGAGGACATGGAACCTCTCATGGAAAGAAAAAAAAAGGAAGAAAGCCTTTAATCAATCAAGAAAGAATTCTTGAGACTCCATGACAGGAGGGAAGGATACAAGCTCCACTCAGAAGGCCCCCACCCAGCTTTGAACCCAGGGCCTTCTTACTGTCAGGCAACAGTGTTAAATAATGACCCACCATGTTGCACTGCTCTTCTTTATGTAAATAATGCACTTGTTCTCACTCCCATGGCATCAAATCCTGCAGCCAACAGGCATTACTGCCCCTTCATCACAGAACATAACCAGAAAACTAAAAAGTACGAAAAAAGTTCCTCAAGCTGGACAAAAAAAGCCTTGGTGCCCCGGTTTAACACAATATGGTTGCAGTCACAATGATGCTCAGCGTGATCGTCGATGTCGTCGTGATCGTTTGCCAATCAACCCAATATTAGCTTGTTTTACCATTATTGAATTAAATCAATATTATCACTATAATCAGTTTTATATTAAATATAATCTGTCTCACTGCAGTTTCATGGATGCATTGGTGTCTGAGCTTGTGCTGCAGAGTATGCATTATGGCATTATGGCAGACAGATAGTTTTGTGTTATGGAGTGCACCTTAAGTCCCTGCCTTGGTGGCAATTACATCAGTTACTGACAGTCATACAGGGGGATGATGATACCTGAGTATAGAACTTAATAGAGTAAGAGAAGCATTCGTGGCTTTTAACAGAGCTGCAACTGTTTGGTTTCAGTTCTGATAACTCTGACATGGGGTGTCCACATTCTTGCACAAGTAGAAAAGGCGGCAGATGAAGGAAAACCAGGACAGCGAGCTAGAATGTGAGTTTAAGAGTCTCCAACCTGATGACACACACAAACTTTACCGCATGCGCGGGAAACAGCATTCGGAGTCCAAACGCCTCCCCGTCAGAAAGAGAAGTTTAATCACAGCCTGGTTACTGTGGCGTAAATACACACGATGCAGAGAGAGAGAAAGACTCATCTGTTGCTGTTGTTTAATTTCTAAAATTGAATCCGTTTCAGCAAGGTTGATACATATGTTAATGCACACGCATACACACTTCCAATAACTTTTATGAGTGAGGCAATAATATGTGTATGTGTGTGTGTGTGCGCATGTGTCATCATTAGGGACTACAAGGAAATGACGCACACACACGCAGATGGTGTTTGCTCCTCTGATGCTCCTCTCTGTTTGTGTGACATGCCACTCGGTCGACAGGAGACGGTTTGTTTCTTCGGAGGAACAAAGTCACATCGCCGCAATTTCAGCCTCCTGACGAGCCGTCGCCAGCTGTCACCCCACTGCAGACCTGGAATTAATCACCGCACCCGGGTGCAGACAAACAACTGCTGCCAACGTACCCGTTAGCAAGGCATCCAGAGCTTACTTCAGTCTTTGGAATGACCCATATACAGTACAGGAGATACACACGAAAGTTGCTTCAGGAGCTCTGATGGTAAAAACCCATTTTACTTTCTCATAGTACAGGCAACTGCCAGTGGACGGACATGAAAAATCATTATTACAAATGTTGATTATGATGAAAAAACTCTGGAGAGAGAAAAAATACTAATTCTATGAATTTTGGTATGAAACAGTCACAGAGGTTGAACTGCTGAGTGAGGTTAAATTTTTTAAAAAAATAGTTAATGGAAGTGATGTCACCAAGATTCATTACAGCAACGTTAGAAATAGTTTTTTACTCTATGATGTTTCTTTCAAAGGATGAATATTCTCAATACTTCATCTTGGCTAATTTTAGTGATTAATTAAACTAAGTAAGTATAGCAATTTAAGGAAACATGCAACAAATAAGCAGATGAATCATCATCAATAAAAGTATGGTGTTCTACTGACAAATGCTGCTCTTCATCTCACTGATGTTAATCCAGCAACAGCAGCAATGTCACCGTGGAGATCATATGTCACTACAGCCACAGTGCAGAACTGCTTCAAACACACAGTGATAAATGCACGTATCGGAAGTGGTGCTGGCAGGGTCAATTTGTTGCAATTGCTGCAGAAGCTAGAGACTTTGTGAACATCTGCATCTCGCCGTGCCTCTGAGCACACACAATACAAAATTCTTCTACAGTGAAGACAACACTATAATAACTATAACACTAAATAACGCCACAACACGTATGTTTTGTGTGGTTTTAGCTGCACTGCTGAGTGAAAATACTAATGCTGTAAGCTAGCTACCATTGGATTCATCAGTGCTGTCAGCACATGGCTGAAAACTGATTACGATTAAGGGAATGCTAACCCCGCAGAAATGAGTTTTCAGCTGTTGCTTAAAACAAACCAGAGAGTTAGCCAACCCTGATTGGCTGATCAAGGCTGTTCCAAAGTTTGGGCGCTACAACCTCAAAAGCGTGATTGTTTCTGGTTTTAATGTAAGAGTGTGAAAACATTTAGGCAACCTCGATCAGATGCTCCGAGAAGTAGGCTGCAGTGTTAAGTCTCAGCAGCTCTAATATATAAGTAAGGGCCTGTCCGTGTAGAGCTTTACATGTTAATAATAGGATTTTAATTCTGAATTTCACTAGGAGCCAGTAAAAGGAAGCAAGAATAGGTGTGGTAGTATCTCCCTTTCCACTACATTCCCAATACGGCAACCACTGAGGGTCATAAGTGCACAATGTTACACAACTGCCTTGTAGTACACTGCATGGAAATGTATATACTGCATTTAATGGTCGTGTTCTGAAGTGTTGCAGTTTCTTCTTTTCCAATTGTAACTCTTCTATAACACACTATATAATATACAATCTGAAAATTTTAACTTACCACCACAGTGTGTAGCAGTGTGCATGTGGAAACCCTGTACAAATATGAAGTTATATCACTGACAAAACAGATGGTGGCAGTAGCTCATAAAAACATTGCTGATTTCATACACAGTAACTTGCTCAAAAAATCTGATTCCTCAGATGATCTTTTCTGGTTCGTATGTACCAAAGTGTTAACGCAAAGCTTTATCTTGCTGAAAGTTTTGTAATCTCCTTGCACTGAATGCACTCAAATTATCAGAAAAGGACCAGAAATATGAAAATAGCACAGTGTTACGTCTACACTGGTTTTCTTTTTTTGGCTTCTTTATTTGTCCTCTGCGCCGAACCAGAGCCGAGACATTTTAATGTGAACTTGGATATTATCCCCATAGACTGTACATAAAAGATGGATGTACCTTCTGGGTAAGTCAATGCAGAGAACGCGCATTTCTTTTAATAGCCAGCAGGGTGTGACTCTTCTAGTTTCAAGAAGTAGTCCAATTGTAAAGAAGTCTATGGCAGCCCTTGGCTACTTTGCTATATGGCCTTAGTAAACCCTTGAGATGATGCTTTTATGGTACTTTACAAATAAAACAGGTCTAAGTTGTAAATTATGGTGCCCATTAGTGTTAAGAAGGAAATAAAACACAGGCATGCTTTATGGTGAACATACTTTCTGACTGAGCAGTCCCTTTGCAGTCAGATTGGTCATGTGCTCGTCACATCCGGTTTCAAATACAGTATATAGTACTTGAAGAAATACAGCTAGGCTCACGTTTTTGGACAATAACACAGTTTTTGTAATGTGTTATGCCTTTAATTCAAGGGGTTTAAACAAATGTGTTGCATTAACTGGATGCATACACATAAACAGCTGTAACCCCAACATGTAGTTCTTAGGGAAAATCTAAATGGAAGCATGTAAACGTTCCGTAACAACCTATCTATCCATATATCTGTCTATTCTAGTGCATTCCACACATAGTTAAAGGCCATGGTGGCAGCATGGCTCCCTAATTGAGACGACACTAATTATCATCTTCATGTTCTAGATTAGATCAGTGCTGATTAGCCTAAAATTAGACACACACACACACACACACACACACACACACACACACACACACACACACACACACACACACACACACACACACACACACACACACACACACACACACACAGAGTCTCAACAGGAATATGTGTGATATACTATCTCTGTATTTGTCTCATCGCCAAGATGCCACAGTCGCACTCCTGTATCTCCTGAAACTTGACTCTACTGTGTGTTTTTGTACGTGTGTGTTACCTCCAGCTGTCTCCACGTGTGTGTCAGGTTGTGTATTTTGCAATGGAAGTTGCTGGGTAGTTCAGCGCCACTCCTCTTCAGAGACTCGGCTCGGCCCAGCAGGTTGGTCTTCCTGCTCTCCATCATCGTCAGCTCAGTGTGGCTGCTCTGGAGGTGGGTGACAGGAAAGACACCCTTCATACACAGGAACAGATACCACCCAACTTGGGGGAGTGGCATTTTACTCTTTGTTGGCAGCTGCATCAGGCACACCAATGACCGTGTTTTCAGATCTTTCCTGAAAAAAGGGCTGGTGGGGACATGGCTATAATTAATGGGACCACTCTGATTGGCCATTTATGTTTGTCCCATTCCTACATATTGACCTTTAACCTATGCCACAATTTTCCCTTACCTTTGAACGCCCCTTAGCATGCTCAATATTTATATTCCTTAACTTTGCCTTGCTTGATTCGGCATTCAAAATAATCCCTATTTATCGTATACCGGATCTTTGCGCGGGCTATCATTTAATTCACTGTCAGCAACAAGCTGTTTCGGCTCCTTTCCCTTTGAAGTCACCCTCTCTTTAAGACAAATTTCTTTTTTTTTAATTGCCCCTTCTAAAAATAAGGTTGTTCATCAGGTGGGTGGGCCTGCTGTGCTTGCAGTCTAAGCTGTGCATGCCTGAGATGACCATTATCTGAGGCCTACATTTTTAATGGCAGTGTAGTTGTATAATTCATTTCACCACTGTGGATCAGTATGTTCCAAACACTTGCAACATTGCCAGAATATTTCTAAACAGAAGGGCGACAGCGTAGCATTTAGAATTTTTTAAATTCCCATATATAATCTTATAAAACACTATCCTGTCCATTTTTATCTCTTAAAGTCATTACATCAAAATATTTTCAGTGAACATTTTACAGCCACGGGCATTCAGGGATAATTTAACTGTTTGTGGTTCTGTGCTAGAAATTTAAGGCTCTTGCTTAGGATAAAGGAAAGAATGGGGAAGTGGTTCCCAGTATTTTTTTTCCACCAAAATATATTTGACAAAGGAAATTTGTAATGTCAATGTTTCTATGTTTTGACATGTTGACATGATGAAACTGGATCTCCACTTGAATCCATTGTACTGCTGTGAATCCATCTACACAGGGTGAGTATTTCATACTCAAAAGATTGATTTTCCGTGAAATATTCCTTGGTCTTTCAAACAGGAGACACTATTTTATTGTTATTGTTTGCAGCTCATCTCACGATGAAGCATTTGATGGTGTCGCAGGAGTTTTCAGCAGATTTCACTCCCTGCTTCACCTGCTTTGACCGCTTTAAAGATAAAACTCCGCCGCACCTCTGCAGCCTCCGCAGTCGCGCAGGAATCAAACGCGGCAGCGGCACTTGACGGCAGACTGCAGAATCCTTTATGGAGAGATTTTAAAAATGCTCCATTTTGTACCACCAAGTGTTGTTGAATATTTTCCTCCCTTTTTTGTTTGACTTCTGTAGCTGGGGAGTGAAGGAGCTGCAGGTTTGCTATTTTTGAATCTAAAAGTCACACTTTCAGGAATGTGAAGAAAAAATCTTTAAAACATCTGCTGCTGTTTCCTGGAAATATCACCGTTTGTCTGGAAAGTTTTTAAACGTGACCGATTGGCAGCGACCGGAGCGGGCCATTTCCTTTGTGTCTTTAGCAAATCGACGAGAGTTTCATGGAAAACAAAGTCTGATAATCAGACTGATCCGACACCTTGTGTCACATCATTTCATTTCATTTCACTCTGTTTGGGATGGTGATTGGTTTGGCAGGAGCTCTAACAGTCTTAGCAGCAGTTTTAATTAAAGTTAGTGAATTTAACAAATATCTTTCAAGAATACTGCTGAGTAGGAAACTGTTCAAATATCATGTCTCCACTGTTAAATGCTGCCTTCAAAGCTGTGATCGTTTGCTTGTCCAAACAGACTGAGCCTGAACCATGAGTCCATAAGAGGGAATAAAGATGTAGTAGAAATTATTTAGTGCAGGTCTGATTTATGTTTGAGCTCAACCAGGAATGGCAGCAATAGTATTTTTACCTCTTTACTTTTGTTGTGCGCACTACTGATTTTATGGAGAGGATGGCAGTAAAGTGTACCTTAATCTCCAAAGCGCTTTCTTTAACTTCATTTTTATGTCTTTTCTCCTTTTATATTGATTCTATTCCTTCTATTGAAGCTCAGAAGTTCTTTGATGCTAAACAACATCATTTTGGATTAATTTAATTTCTTTTCTCCCTTTTTTCTTCTCTCTGGATATTGTGGTTCCTCCCATCACTGTTGTTGCTTGATTATTATTATTTTTTTATCTGATCTTTGTTTTCACTCTCCTCTACTCTGTGTGTTCTTTGACAACTTCCATCCTTCTATTTAGGATTTATTTCTTCACTTTCTGGTTTCTATACAGACCAAATGTCTTGTGTTTAGTAAGTCCTTCCAAGTTCTCTTATGGCCTTTCTTCCCCTTTATTTTAAGAATTCCTAGGCTTTTTGTACTTCTTGTTCCAGTCGCCCTTGTCTCTTTTGTTGCACCAACAGCACTCCCTCCATCTTTTTAATTTGCTCCACACAATTCTCCATGTTTATTTCTTTACTGTTGCTTAATTCATCCATCCTTTTTCCCATTAATTTCCATCCATCTCTTGTCTTTTTTCCCTCTTTTCACTTGTTAGCATAACTCTCCCTCCATGCCTCCATATTTTTTGGCTTAATTTCCCTCCTCCTCTGCTCTTTTCTCTTTCTCCTCTTTTCATTTTCTGCATCGATAGCTACTTGATTCTACTTTTCCCTTGTCGTTTATCATTACCACCCGGCCCTATTTGAATATTTAAATGTCTCTTCTGTGACTCTGTGTGTGTGTGGAAGTATGTATGCATGCATGTTTGTGTGTGTTTGTATGTGTGCGTGTGTGTGTGTGTCTGTGTGTGCGTGTGTGTGTGTGTGTGTGTTTTTGCTGTGCTGTCATCAGAGAGGCGGCGGCCATTTTTCAACGTCGACGATTCTGATGGAGATGCTATCGCTCGGCGCTTCATGGCCATCCATCCCCTTCACTTAGCTAATAGCCACGCCGCGAGAACGAGGGATCGACAGCAAAAAAAATAGACGAGTGGAAGGTAAATATGTCGGCGTCGCACTCTTCTAACAGCCAGGAAATTATACGATTTATTCGCTGATGGCAAATATTGATTTAAAAAGGGGATAGGGAGCCAGTGGGGAGGAGGTAGGGGGGTTGTTTTGTTGTTGTTGTTTGTTTGAAGGATGCCACTGATCCAAAGTCAAAGAAAAGAGGGAGAGAGGGAGAAAGGAAGATAGACACGCCGATTAAAATGCATGAGATCCGAACTTTGAGATAAGTGCTGAGAGAGGAATCTTGGAGAAATGGGAGGGTGGAGGGGAGGATGATGGGTGAAGGTGGGGATGGGAGGGGGTTACATGGATGGCTAGCTGTGATGTATTCATGCCTCCAGTCAATCTCCATGCAAGGATGGACTAAGATACACAGGCCTAAGGATGGAGAGAGACAAAGAACGAAGAGAAAACTGAAATGAAACAAGAACTGAGACAAAGAGATCATGTAGGGAAGATAAAGACGGAGAAAACTACAATAAATAGATGGAAAAGTGAAGGAGAGCTGCTTCAATGACACTGACACCATGTTCACAGTAAGAGACTGCCATACACTGTGAACTGAAGCTCAAAAAAATGCTGGCAACACACACCACGACTCAAAGCCTCAAAAGTTGGCCAGCTGAGAAAGGTTCAACTTTATAAGAATATCCAAGGCTTAAAGCAGGCTGCAAACCGGTGACAGCAAATGTTAGGATTCCATTTATGAAAACTGAGCATCTTACATTTTCTATATCCTTGGTGATATCTGGATCTTTGCCAGGGGAAGACACAAGAAATCTGTTTCCTCAGTAGATGTCTTCCCCAACATGTTTCTGCAAATATTTCACAATAAAAGCCCTGTTGAAAAATGCAGGGTTTCTGTGCACTGAAACATCAGAAACGGATACTGGAAGACTCGAGTAATGCAGAAATGTTCACAGGCAGACAGACGTGCATCCAGTGGTGGCTTCCTGCAAGTAATCAATTTGAGGGAATTAAAAATAAAGGACTGTCTCTAATAAATGACTGGATCAAAATATCCCTACTATCATCTACAGTTGAGGTAAAAGACCTGGTTACTTTTGAGCAAAACAAACACACACACAAACCAGCCACAATTAAACGAGGTGTTAGGGATGCCAAGGTTAGTCAAAAATATGAAACATTTAAAAAAAAAGAGTGACTCGTAGTAACTAGTTCTTGAGAAATAAGACTACCATCTTTAAATATCATATACTGCATGACTATATCTGCCACCTGAACACTAACTGTGCCCAACTGGAAACGACAAGTCTAAATCAGACCTGATCAGTCCAAAGAGAAAACAGGCCGTACCTTCATGTGTGAAGGAAACATCAAGGTAATGACCAACTGAACACAGTTGAAGTGAGGCTCAAACTAACTGATGGTCACCGCATTGGTCATTAAGCGCACTGACTGTAACATCACTACAGCCTTGTACCCATTTATACTGGTGCTTAAGGTATAATCTGAGACTCTGAGTTCCTGTACAGATATATCATTGAAATGGTGGTAAAGACCCACACAATTATATACTTGTGTCTTTAACCTCGCTCTGCAGTGAGCGACAGGTTACAAAATTCACGAGGTGACCGACAAAGTGAAACACTACAGTGTGGTGCACACCAGCAGCTGTGATGTCACTCATGGTGTGTGCCACTTACGTTTAACCCCCCATTCATGACTCAACATCACCCAGCACCCACAGTTTCCAGCTTCAAACTCATCATCCTGTCTGACACTCTCTTCACTTCCACAACACTATTTGCATAGTCTTCCTTCAAGATTACCCCTCCTCCATCTCTCTCCTTATTTACACCTTAGAACACCTTGAACCCATCGCCAATGCTCTTGGCCTTGCTTCTCTTCCACCTGCTCTCCTGCACACACAATACAGCTACCGTCCTTCTCTCCATCATATCAGCCAGCTCTCTCCGTTTAACTGTCATAGTCTCTACTACACACACTCCTGCCTTTCCTTCACTCTCGCTGCCTCCTAACACGCCTTCCCCCTTTCCTCTTTCTTTTTTTTTTAGCCAACAGTAGCACAGTTTTCACTGGCAACTGTTGGCCAACAGCTCCAGAGGCAGTCAATGTTATCCTGGGTCCTGACCAATCCAGTTTGGAAAGCTCATTCTTGATGATCTGCATGTTTGATTTGGCCATTATTTTACACCGGATGCCCCTCCTGACACAACCCTCTCCATTTAGCCAGGCTTTATCCATTTACCACCCCACCCCCCCACTGCCACCATGGCTGGGTTAAAACATGGTAATCAACAAACTTTGCATTTTGCTGCTGAAGCCATTAAAAGTTTTTCTGGCACAGATCCCAGTGGCTGTACAGAAAACATAAAACATCATTTGTTACTAATTTAAACTAATTACTTGTTGCTTCAGTCCCATATGTTACATATCTGGCTCTAAAAAAAAACTGTTTATTCACATTTCATTGCTCAGTCTGAAATATAGATGAATGCATGAACAATATGTGATGCAGCATGCATTTGTATTCATTTGCACAAAAATTACTGTATGTAGTTTAGTAGAAGTAATGCATGTATGTCAGAGTCTGAGTACAACATCTACTGAATGTATGCAGTCTTTCCAAGCAAAGGAAAAAGTAACATCTGAGTTATTTGATAAAAACAGTTAATCCCCAAAGGTAAGGGCTTCTTAAATGGCTGCCATTCCATTGGATGCTACTGGTGTCAGTGTGATATAATAGTCCTATTTAAGCATCCACATTTAGAGGTTGGGTGGTTGTGGTTTATGTGACAAGTTTGTTAGAGGACGTTAAACTCAGCAAACAAGATCTCAAACAAGGTTTGTTTGTGAGCTCTGAGTTCTGTGCTTCGTTTACTGTCACTTTTTACTTTTGCTAGATAGGCTACGACACCAAAACCTACTTTGGTTATATTTAGTTTAAAATGGTTTAAGTTACCGAATGACTCTTCATAAGACTGACCCTGCATATTAAAAAATTATACTCACTCACCCAGAGTGTTAAACATGATGCCAATATGACACTATACAAGTGTGAGTGTTGGCAGTGATACAGCTACAAGGAGTGAGTACAAAAGAAATTTTAAAAAGTACAAAAATTAAAGGAAGTGCATGAAAAGTAAATATTCACTACCCTCACTCCCTTAAAGAGGAATTTTACTAATGGAAGAAAGTTATGCTGGAAAATCATGCTGCTAACTATTTTTGAAATTGTTCATGTCATGGTTTTGTCTTGTCTTTCCTTGTTCTAACCTTGTATTTTATTTGGGTCCAAATAATCTTTGTGTGTTTCCTGGGGTTATGCTTCTTTATATTCCCTCCTTTGTGAATTTCTGCCCCACCTTCATTAGTTTCACTCGTGTTCAGCTGCTTTTAGTAGTCTTGTCTCTCCTCCTGCAAGTTGTCAGTTTGTCTGGTTATCTTCCTCTGGTACCTTCTTTCGCCCCCTGCTGGCCGCAGCAGATGGCTGCCCCTCCCTGAGCCTGATTCTGCAGATGTGTCTTCCTGTTAAAAGGGGTTTTTTTCTTTCCCACTGTCACCAAGAGCTTGCTCATATGGGTTCTGAATGCTGGGGGAGGGGGTCTCTGTATTACTGTATGGCTGATACCTTAACATATAAAGCTCCTCGAGGCAACTGTTGTTGTGATTTGGTGCTATATAAATAAAGGCTAATTGAACTGATTCCTGTTTTGTTTTGTATCAGCAATTAAAGGCTTGCTTTTTGTCTTTCTAACCCTGCCTCAGTGTTCTGCATTTTGGTTCACCACATCCCACTATGGTATCTCTGGCAAGATAAACCAGATGTTACTAGAAAGTAGAAAATTGTACGATATCTGGAATTACATTCAACCTATGTTAGCTTCCCAGAATGTTGCTACTGTATAGACAATAAATGCATATAGTTATGGTGTAAACTATGACAGTAGATCACTTATTTCTAGTATTCTGATAGTCTATGCCCTGTAGCCAAAAAATATTTGCTACTGCAAATCTATTTTTAGAAAATACTTTTGTCCTCTTTAAAAAAATACACTAGAAATATGACACAGCAAGTGCACCATTGTTGGAGTAAAACTATACAAATAGATTAATAAATCGCACATCAGAAAACAGAAAAATGCCAGAGCTTTCCCAAAACACACAAAGAGAGAAATGGTGGATAAACGCTTCACAAAACAGATGAGAGGGAAAGAGGGGGAGTGGAGGAGAAGTGGAGGGATGGGGGAAAGGAAGAGGGGGAGAAAATCAACAAGCAATCATAAGTTTAATTTGGTCTCCATATTAATGAGCACGGAGCTGAAATGTCAGCAAAAATGCAGTCATACATGAAAAACATTTAATGCATTTTGAACATTAGTTTTTTTTTCCTTCGCGCTTCTCGCAGATTCATCTTATCCGCCAAATGAGAGAAGTTTGTCGGAGGCTGCGTAACGGAACGATTTTGTCGTCGCGGCAACTAAAGTTTGTGGAAAGTGATAAGGACGCGTCTCTATCCTCCGCCTCGTGAGCATCTTTTCTTTTTTCCTCTGTATTTGTGTCTCCATCCTCTTAATTCTTTCTCACTCTTTCTTTTCCATCTATAAAGTTTCTCTTCCATAGCACTGTTTCTCCTCTCCTGTTGGTGTTCTCTTTCTGTTCTAATCTTCACAAAATTATTTCTTCTTTTTCCTCTTTAAGTCATATTGCTTCTTATTTACTTAGGTCTATAGCAAGGGCCAGGAAATTCTGATCTAACTGTAGAATGATCAGGATGGGATGACCCTGCCACAGACTGGTGACTGGTCCAAGGTGTACCCTGCCTCTCAGCAGCTGGGATATGCTTCAGCTCCCTGCAACCCTGAACTGGATAAGTGGTTAATTGGATGGATGGGTGGATGGATGGATGGATGGATGGATGGATAGATGGCTTATGATAAATCAATAGTAGCTAATAAGCAAATAGCTTCCTGTGGAGAATTTGATTTTAATTAGTACTATGAAACTAGTCTTCTGTGAGTGTATTTCTGTCTGGTTTCTTTATCTCTATGAACTTAGAACAGGATACCTGTAACAAGACATACAGTACACAGTTCTACCAGCAGTTTAATCCTACTCCACTGACCTAAAGGTGGTGCTATCAAGCCAAGACATGCATCAATGGACTACGGACTACAAAAAAGTAGAGAATAAGAAGAACATTTGAAGGAAATCTATAAAGGGTAACTAAACATAAAGATAAAAAGAATTGCTTTTAAGCCTGTTTTACCTATGACCATTACTGGGGATTGGCTCGGTGAGTTTTATTGCACCTGTAAACATAACAATCAGTGAAATCACGGCCCGTATATTTCTGCCGCAAAGTCAGAAGATCAACCTCTGGCAGTCAGCAAAGACAAGATTTCAGGGTGAGTTTAGTCAGAGATATTGTGTGAGAGCCATGGTTTACAGGTCTCTTCAGGACTCAGGGGACTGTACTACAGCTTCCTTTTGGTTGACTTGTTGAGGGCTTTTGAGGACTAAAAATGTACATAAGATGTGGAACATGAACTTTTTTATGACATTAAAGCACATCAATAAACCATGGTTAAAACTGAGCAGCTTCCTGTAACTAACACAGATATTTACTGACCCATCCCACTACCCTGACCCCGTCTCACTATTAAGAGTCACTAAATGTATATCACAACTGCAGCTCATTATTAATTGTTCTGCTTCATATCCCAGCCCCCCCAACCACCACTCATTTAACTCCCCCTCTATTTCATTCACTTCATTCTCTAAAACTCACCTTCCTAAAAAAACAGTGTCTGTATGTGCGTATGTGTGCTGGAGATACACAAAGATAGAGAGAGAGGGGGAAACACTATGCTTGCTTACATTTGAGTGTTTGTGTGTGACTCAGTGCCTCCGACTGAGATGGATGTTCCACCAGCTCTGAAAGAGGAGGAAGTGGCTCTGTGACACCCCATTTATACTGCTAGACACTTCAACCTGTGTGTGTGTGTGTGTGTGTGTGTGTGTGTGTGTGTGTGTGTGTGTGTGTGTGTGAGAGAGAGAGAAGAAAAAACAACACAGCCGTATAAATATCTTTAAGCAGCACTGCCCCTTTCAAACTGCCTCCATTTACAGTAACCATTATTACACCATTTACTCACAGTTACTGCATGTCCTTTACTTTTAACATACCAATTTCCAACAAATTTTTACTAAAAAATACAGTATGGTTTTAAAACATGCATTTTTATTTAACTTTTAATATCTGTTTATTTTACAGCAACACCCTGTTTTCATCAAAAGCAATCATAACAGCCTAATGTAATAAATAGTAAAGGATAATGAATTCTAAGCATTAGTTTCTACATTAATAATAATAGTAATAATATTAATAATAATAATGCCTTAGACTTATATAGCGCTCTTCACAGTACTCAAAGCGCTTTACAATTCTGTGTACCTTTTGGGGTCTCTCCTGCAGCGACTAGTTGACTGGATGTTTAAAAATTTGCTTGCCGGCACCAGAAATAGCACTTGGTTAAATTAATTATTCATATTTTTTTAAGTAGAGAGCTGTAGACAAAAGAGGTGGAAAGTGAGACAGATGACAGCCCTGCAAACCAGCACCTTTCTGCAGTACTTTGATGTGGAAAATAAATGGTTGCGTGCAGGCTAAGTCAGAGTAAATTGACCATATAGTTAGCAGAATGGAGTAATGCATACCCACATTCTACACTAGCTTGTGGACATTACACTGCAAGGAAAGAAGGCTGCTGTTGCTACTAGCATTGCTAACATTAGCCACACTGGGAAAACTAACCTGCAATCTGCGCGCAGCGTTACAAATGGCGCCACACATTTTAGCAATACTTTTAAATACCATTTGGTGATTAAAAGAAATGCTTCGATGTCTTGTAAGTGTTCATACTTTTGTACACTGTTTGATCAAACATTTTAGATTTTGTCTGTTTTCAGAAAGTTTTTATTTTACTTTTAGACAAGTCGATCAGGTGGACTCTTCCCCCATTTAATTGACTTGTAAATTAGATGCCAGGAACATCTCTAATCTCCAGCCATTAACATGAACATAGAGAAGTGTTTATTTGATACCTTTTGTAATAGTTTTCTAATAGATTTATTGGGGCTTGCATTACAAAGCCATTATAAAAACCATTAGTTGTGGTTAGAGTCCTTCTAGGAACCTTCACCTCCAATTAACCTTAGAAAATTAACAAAACTGATTAAAAAACAAATATATAGACTAACACTAAACCTCAGGGCAGGAGCAGAGACAGGTCTGCTTATATGTGCATCAGTTTTTCTTTCTTTCTTTTGAAAATTTGGCTTGAGACCAAACACACGTTTACATGGGTGTTTGTGTTTTGAAAAAGCATCCATGTTCAAGTGGCTCCAGAAAAAAAGTGACACATTACCAGCATCATATAGAATGTATGACTTTTAAAACAGTATCCAATTTTGTCACATGACTGCAAATGCTTACATTTTTCCTCTGTCATAATGGGGGTAATTAGTGTAAATGTGAACTTTGAAATCATAATCTCTGCTTTCTGAGTTTCTGGAAGTTTCTCTTTGGGCAAATTTAAACCCTTCAGTTTCGACAAAAAGAACAAAAAAAAAGAAAAGAAAGAAAAGCAAAGAGACTTTCTCTGTTTTCAAACCAGGAAACAACAAAAGGCCCGGCAACATGTTTTAATTGTCACCATGGCAACCAGATGAATGAGCCGTTTGACTGGCCGGTAACAACGGCTCACCATTCAGCCTTGCAGCGAGTCACGCGCGAGTTTGTGTGTGTTTGAGAGTGTGTGTTTAGCTGGGAGGTCATTTGTACAAAGCATTGAGGGCAAAATATCTACATGTCTGTTGGGACAGAAAAAATAGAGAAAGAACAACTGCCTGTTATGTCTGCAGCATAGCAGGCAGCTAAACACATGCACATACTAATAACTGTGACAAGGAGAAGAACCAATAAACAATCCCTTCAGCTCTTTATAGATTTCCTAATTCACCACAAGTTGTTACGTCAACTACATTATGCTCTTTATTCCACAATATTAACTAACTCTGCGTTTCCACCAACCAAAAGCCATGTGGAGGTAAAGTCTCTATAAACAGTGTACTCTAACAATGACATTCCCATTATTTTTGTTGTTGATAAATCATAAACATGTTTATATTGAACCTAATTTCTTCTTTCTTTCTCAGGCCATAAATTATATATTGGATGTATATTGATATATTGACCAAGAAGAAACAGTCTAGAATGAAAGTAAAACCATAACCTCTAAAAAAAAGACAAAACAAAAGAAAAACAAAATGATACACAGGACTCGAAATCTTGATTTCTTTGTGAATGTCCAGCAACTGACTTATGCTACCAGGACTCCTTCTGCCTCTTAAAGCACAATAAATCATAGAAAAGTAGCACTCTCATGCTACTTTCCACGAGAAGTGTTTCCCTCCAAGCATGATTTGGAATGCATTTATTTGTAATGGGGTGTCTCTTTTAGGAAAAAGGGTGCTTAAAAAATCTGGTAAAAATCTATTGATTTATCTGCATTCAATGTATCAGTGTTTGGGATATTTTTGCCTGGTCTGAACTATATATTGGAATATTAATTTTGGTATTGAGCCTAGAAGATCTTTACAACCACTGAATCTGCTGGTCTCATTCTTGCTCCTGAGAGGATGAACCCTTTTCAATTAAATGGCCATATGAATTTCTTTTTCTTGCAAAACCCTCAAAACAAACCTTTTTTTTTTGCTCTACTACTGGTAAAAAACTCTTAAGAGCCAGCAGTTAGATGAGCATAAACAGTGCTTTTATGCTTTGAGTTATAATGAAAATTGAAACCTATGGGGATACACAGAGGGCTTTGTATTATTTGTTTCTTTGGTTTTGCTTCTAATCTTTACCGGACCAAAATATAACTGCATAGATTTCTGCAGACATCATCAATTAAATTCCTCTTCAAAAGGTGTCAGTAAAACAGTTTTTCTCTAAGGGTTTTCTCTGACTCAGCAGTTTTATCATTTTATTTGACTTTATTTTAACGTTGAATTGCCTGTGCTTCTAAAAGGCAAGTGGAAAGAAAAAGAGTGTGTTGGCTGCGAGTGACGGTGGGATGTCACTACTTCATGCCAGGTGACCTTTGACCTCCTAAGAACCCAAGGAATTCTCTCATGGCAAGATAGTGCATGAAAAAGGTTAGCAGAATCCCCTTAAATTTGACAAAAACATGCACACCGAGAGGCTTACACATGCTGCGCCTGAAGATTCACAGGTTCACTGCAGAAACTGTTCAACAGGACAAATCGGTCTCTGTCGGTGTCAGTGTGTGTGTCCCTTTTTGTCTGTCTGTGTGAGGGCCAAACATTTTTAAAGTGAGATGTGAAGAGCAACTGCCTGAAAGTTTTTGGAGGGTATAAACTTGGTTTTGCAGGTTAAGGCCAGAATTAGCTTGAGGGAGCGCTCATGACTATACAAGCATGGATGTAATTGTGGGTTTCTGACCCTTTAGGAAGCTGGATCTAAACAAAGAGTCTTTATACTCAGGCAGAGAGAAGTTGTTGGTACAGGAATTAATGTGTTTGGTGGTGCTGTTTCTCAAGTTAAGCAAGCTTTTTTTTAACAACACTTCTATGGCAGAATATGCGGCACACTGCATACTAGCAACATCATACTGTATTATTAGTTTTTGTTGTATCTGTTATGTATTAATTTTCTTTTCGATATGTATATCACAGCTTGTTTGTTCCCATTAAAAAAAATGGCACTAATAAAGCCTCGCTAAATCAGAATTGATTTGATTCTCTGTGCTTATTCACCGAGCCAATTTGCTAATCATATCAGTGGTGTTTTTGTGTGTAGCTGTTCACCACTGACTTACAGTCTTACTGAAGACAGCAGGTGTTGGCGAACAACGCCTACTCTGTTGTTGGCTTCCGCCACTGTCTGTGTGCATGTGTGAGTAACTGGAGTTAATGAGACAAACAGAAAGTGAGAGTGGGCTGATGCTGCGGTCTTTACCTAAACTGCAGAGAGAAGCAGGCTTTTATCTGAAAGGCTTTTATCTCTAAATTTATGGTATTTTTTAATAAACATGCTTCATCAGGTCTTAGAAAAAGACTTCCTGCTTTCTACTCTCATTGTTTTGATTTGAGGTTCCAAATGAGACTCACCCTGTTTGTTTTGATGGAGTCGGTATGCTAAGCACAAATCCAAAGCACGAATTGTGTTATCACACCAGAAGAGAACCAAGATGTAGTTACAATCTTACTTTTAAATAGATGTTACAATTATCTTTTTCATATTGAGTTTAGACTTTTAGGTTTAGGCGCCAAAACTACTTTGCCAGGTTAAAGAAAAGGCTTTGGGTTTTTTTTGTTTTTTTGCTTTTTGTTTTTTGTTTTTTTTTTTATTTTGTTTTTTTTTGGGGGGGGGGACACGTTTGCATTGTTGACCACATGTTGCTCCATTTTCCATTTCATTGCAGTTGACAATCTTACGCCTACAATAACTTCCAGCACCCACGCATCTTCCAGATTTTTAAGCATGTTTTTGTAAAACTATGTTTTGTAGAAATATGGCATTTTTGTATTGTAGATCTACAGGGGTTGGACAATGAAACTGAAACACCTGGATTTAGACCACAATAATTTATTACTATGGTGTAGGGCCTCCTTTTGTGGCCAATACAGCGTCAGTTTGTCTTGGGAATGACATATACAAGTCCTGCACAGTGGTCAGAGGGATTTTAAGCCATTCTTCTTGCAGGATAGTGGCCAGGTCACGACGTGATGCTGGTGGAGGAAAACGTTTCCTGACTCGCTCCTCCAAAACACCCCAAAGTGGCTCAATAATATTTAGATCTGGTGACTGTGCAGGCCATGGGAGATGCTGAACTTCACTTTCATGTTCATCAAACCAATCTTTCACCAGTTTTGCTGTGTGTATTGGTGCATTGTCATCCTGATACACGGCACCACCTTCAGGATACAATGTTTGAACCATTGGATGCACATGGTCCTCCAGAATGGTTCGGTAGTCCTTGGCAGTGACGCGCCCATCTAGCAGTATTAGGCCAAGGGAATGCCATGATATGGCAGCCCAAACCATCACTGATCCACCCCCATGCTTCACTCTGGGCATGCAACAGTCTGGGTGGTACGCTTCTTTGGGGCTTCTCCACACCGTAACTCTCTCGGATGTGGGGAAAACAGTAAAGGTGGACTCATCAGAGAACAATACATGTTTCACATTGTCCACAGCCCAATGCGCTCCTTGCACCATTGAAACCGACGTTTGGCACTGGCACGAGTGACCAAAGGTTTGGCTATAGCGGCCCGGCCGTGTATATTGACCCTGTGGAGCTCCCGACGGACAGTTTTGGTGGAAACAGGAGAGTTGAGGTGCACATTTAATTCTGCCATGATTTGGGCAGCCGTGGTTTTATGTTTTTTGGATACAATCCGGGTTAGCACCCGAACATCCCTTTCAGACAGCTTCCTCTTGCGTCCACAGTTAATCCTGTTGGATGTGGTTGGTCCTTCTTGGTGGTATGCTGACATTACCCTGGATACCGTGGCTCTTGATACATCACAAAGACTTGCTGTCTTGGTCACAGATGCGCCAGCAAGACGTGCACCAACAATTTGAACCTTCACACTCTGCTCTTACTGGTGCAATGTGCAATTAATGAAGATTGGCCACCAGGCTGGTCCAATGTAGCCATGAAACCTCCCACACTAAAATGACAGGTGTTTCAGTTTCATTGTCCAACCCCTGTATGTATCTGTAGTTCTACACATTTTGTAGTGAGACTGGGCTTGAAGGTGCAGAGCTGTATGCAGGAACCTACATGTCCTGTGTGCCATTTAGGTTATCTTTCCCAGTATGCAGTAGTAGTTTACTGTAGTAGCCATGAGGAAATGCCTCAAAATAAAGACGTGACACATCACTACAGCTTGCAATAACTGCAATGGGAGCAAAGGAGGAACTCATGTAATGTTATTATAAAGCTATAATCAGCACAGGGAGGAGTCAGGGTGGATGGATCGATAAAATATTGAGCTTTTACAAATGAGTGACTGCTGTTTCATAACCTCATTTGTGTAACGATTATGATGAGGATCCTCTAACTCTGATGAAGTCCTTATCAGGATATTTTCTCAAAGCTATTCAAACTGCTTTCTTGCCCAAACCATATCTCTATTTTTTTTTCCAAAATGACATGGGTCCTGCTTCCTGTATCCTATGAGCCGCACATGAAGGTAAAGCCCACCTACCTGAATGCTCTTTTGTTTTTTCTTACCTCTTCCACCTTTTCCTCTTTCCTACTAAACACATTCCGACCCCTCCTCTTTTCTTTTTATTCCAACACAGTGACAGAAGTGTAATAGCACAGCTCAGTGTGTGTGTGTGTGTGTCTTCTCCATTCATCACCCTACTCACTTTTTGACCTTGGCACCTTCTTCATTAGAATAAAGATTGTCTGTCGTTTAGGCTACATGGTTGGTCTGCTGTACACACACACACACACACACACACACACACACACACACACACACACAGACCATGTGTCTGACACATTAATTGTGTACTAGAGCTTCCAGTCGATCTGCAACTGCAATACTGTGTGTATTATGTCCTCTCTCTCTCCTTCTCTCTCTCTCTCTCTCCTTCTCTCTCTCTCTCTCTCTCTCTCTCTCTCTCACTACACACACACACACACACACACACACACACACACACACAAACACATTTAAAAGGAAGCTTTCCCCTTGAGATGACTTTACGCATTATTCTCATGAAATACACTTAAATAAACTGTCAATGGGAATAAAATTTGTTGGCAGGTAAAAGCAAAACTGCAGCATGTGTTTCACTGTGATGTGCTGTCTGACCATTTTGAGACAAACTGCCACCAAAGCTCAATAAACAGAGTTTCTTTATTTCTTTCTACTGTAAAAGATTTTAAATCAAAGTGTTTTGTTGCCTCTTTGTTCTCTGGCGTGCGGCTCTAGGTAGTGTTACTGCGGGAGAAGAACAGGAAGTGTCGGTGTATGTGCCTCTCCTGCAAATCAGTACTAGGTTTGCCACACACAGCCCACCAATGCAGACTTGGGAATTGGGGAATAACATATAAAGGTATGACCAAGGAAAACCATGGAAGCTGTAACTTTTCAGTTTTTAAAGTGACGCGTGATTTCTAAAGATCTAATTCAGTGGGACCGCACCAGTCATGGGTTATAACTTCCCAGGTGCTGCTACCCTGAGAAGTGACAAAATCAAATCTGAAAATTGTGAGAAATTACTACTGCTTCACAAAATGATTCCTGTTTGATCCCAGTAGAAAACTTCTCAAATAAAACCGAGATAGCCTTGAATTGTCTCAGTTGCTGTTGCTGTTACAGCATTCACTCGCTTGTTGTTTTGGAGGGAAACTCTGCAAGCATGTTTATAGCCAACCTTGGCCTGACATTGGCTCGATGCTCAACGTCAAACTACTTTTAGTTCTGTATTAGATTCCTGCTCATTTCTGTGTGTGTGAGAGAGTTAGTGTCAGGTTTCAGTCAGATAGTGTTCCTGGGAAGCTGAGGGAGTCTCAAGAGAGATGAGATACAGCAAGAGAGGGAGAAAGAGAGGGAGGAAAGTTGGCGAGATGCTGCTGAGTCGTGTCTCTTTGTTCTAAAGCAGATATATCCCCGACTTTATCAAGACTGACAGAACAAACGCACAGGAAACAGCCTCCCACAGGACACATAATCCACACACACACATACACACGCACAGATGGGAAAGAGTACGAGCACACAAAGACACACAGAGGTCTGATGTGAACACACACACACACACACACACACACACACACACACTGAAACCTACATAAGAAAATTTGAGAACCTGCAGAGACACACAGACGCACACGAGGTTGATGCACGCATCACCACAAAGACACACAGTGCAAGATGGTGGAGATATGAAACACACGCTTAGTGGTTCTGCAAACACACAAGTGGTTAAGCACATGAACTGTAAATAGTGTAAAGAAAATGCAAACAAGCTGCCAAGAAAAGCATGTGACAACAATGTGCACATGTGCACACATGCACTCGCATACAGATGAGAAAGACTCATCAATAAACTCTGTGACATTATGGAATGTAGATGAAGTGGAGTGCAAATGAAAGGTACACAAAGTCAAACAACACAATAAAAACAAACAGCCGATTCATATCAACCAATAACCAGGCTAACTAGGAAATGACATTTGACAGTTGCAATTCGCTGTTTTTTTAAGGGCACCTATTTTTGGACTCTTAGAGCACCTTGATTCCCAGTTCAAAATAATACTTATCTTACTGGGCAAAAAAAAAAAGCACTTAAAAAGTCTCATCCCCCTCCATTGAAGCCAACTTTCTTCTGATTGGCTGCCCCTCGCAAACAGAAGGACTGAACAGTAGAGCTGTGGGCCAAGATTAGCACATTAGGGATACTCCCTCTTATTATCATTATACAGAGCCAAAAGAAGAAACAATGTCTGACATTTAGTCTGAAGTCTAAGCCTTTGGCTCACAGGGAGCTCACTTGTATATATGCTGACCACATTGTACCAGTATATACTATATGACCAAAAATAAGAAAATATAAAGGAAAGAGTATGAGAGATCCTCTTTAAATCTACAAATGTAAGTAAGTCTAGTTACAGTGCTTAAAGTCTATTTATTAAAGGAAAAATGTTATACAACCCTAACTAACCCAACAAAACTATTCAGGAACAGCGATAATTAACATTCATATGTTTTTAAAAAACATTAATTATAATTTATTGTTTATTCTTTTGATGGCACAACCAGTTATTAGGTTAAGTCAGTGTAGGGAGGAGTATGAAGTGGGTGGATGAGTCAACAAAGCACTGGACCTGTTTCATGTTTCAAACTAGACACGTGGCTTCTTAACCTTCAAGCTTGATAACACAAATCCATCCATCCATCCATCCATCCATCCATCCATCTTCTTCCACTCATCCAAATCAGGGTCTGGTGACCTGTCCAGGGCGTATCCTGCCTCTTGCCCTACACCAGCTGGGATAACATAAATGGCAAGTTTATTATTGGAACCACAAACAGTTACATATCTACTGCCACCAGTCAGCACCTACGGGTCACATTTTAGGATACATCGATAATACACCTTTCCAGTCATTTAGGCTGGACGACTGCTCACCTTTCCTGTGATTTCAAATGTTCTTTGTAATGTGCTCTAGGATGGCCATATTATCACTTGTTTGTCTTTATGCAACAGCTGTTGCTGAAAGTTTGACCTCTTCAGGCCTTGCCTGTAGTCCGTGTGCCCTCACACCATCACAACAGCAGTCTGGGGTGCAAACTTGTCTACGCGTGTGAGCAGCAAAGCAATCTGAAATATTGTGTCGTCTGCATGTCTGAAGCAGACTACTTGGGGACTATAAAAGTCAGAAGGCCAAACACAAAATGTTCATTCTTTAATGAGTAAAAACTTACACTTGAAGTTTTCCTTGTTATGAAAACTTTTTACCTTCATATGATATTCTTATTGTCTCTGTTACTGCCTTCCTGTCAGTGCTGCTGAAGGAAAATAGTGTGGAGAAATTCAGCTGCTGATACTTTATTGATTTCTTGGTGATAAAATAATTCATGTTGTAGAAATTCATGCATAATGTTAACAGTTATTAGTGATGTTATTGTTTTGTTTTGGGTTGTTTTGATTGGTACTACACTCTAAAGCTACAACATTAAGGACGGGTGACGAGCATAACATTGATCATCTCTTTACAGTGTTGTGTTCTGCTGGGAAACCTTGGGTCCTGGCATTCATTTGGATAGTACTTTGACACCTGCTACCTGTCTAAACATCGTAGAGTCATTACTGCAGACACTGATAAAAAGCAGAAGTTCTTGAACCAAACTCCAAACTCAGAGAATCCTAAACCACTGTCCATCAGCTAGATGATATTTGGCTGCTTTAATGTTGTGTCTGATTGGTCTACAATTCCTGAAAAGCATGTCACACTTGTACGTGCCATTTGTGACTAACATAGCAGCTATTCCACTGAGAAAATCTTGGGGGTTTTTTCCTTATGGTGCAAGACATGTAGGATACATATCCTCATACAATCCTATGAGTCTTCACTGTTGATGCCCAAATAACATCTGGTACACATACACACATAAAAAAAAAACTCATGAAGACACAGACAAAACTTGACTAAGTTGACTGAGGGATTGGAAATATACAAAGATGTGTGAGGAAACACACACACACACACAAAAAGTCACAGTCCCAGAGGACTTCAGTTCTCTGCTCATATAACAAGCAGCGACAAACGACAAAACGCGACATCAGGATGTATGAGCCGAGAAACGTTCGACTCAACACATCGTTTCCAGACACACACACCGACACACACACACACACGGTGAACACACAGCAGACACACACCACGGCAGCAGCAGAACTCTGCAGGTCTCTGGAGAGAAGAAAGGGGAGTATCAATCTACAAAGAAAGAAAGAGGAGCGCGTGTGTGAGTGTGTGACAGAGAGATTTTCCTGAGCTGCAGGAAGTTTCTTTTGTAGGATAAGGAGAGATTTTTGCTGTTTCAAAGTGGTTTTTTTTAAACGATTCTCTCCTTCACTTCTTGCCCGCATCCTTTTTTTCCCCCTCCATCCCGTATTTACAGTCAGGTTTTCTTTCTGCGTGTGTTATTGTAAAGATACAGAGGTCAGATCTGGAGCGTCGTTTTATCACTTCCCTCCTGTTCCTCCATTAATTGTTTCCATTTCCTGATTAACTTTTAGTCACATGATAAAATGTTGGTACATTCTGATTTTCTAGATATAGTATTCATTTTCTTTATGTCTTTACATTTTATTTCTTTGTATTCTTCCTTTCTTCTCTTTCATTACTGAATCCTTTAGCCTTTAATTCTTTCCATCATTTTCATTTTTCTTGTTTTCACCTTTTCTTCCTTCCTTCCTTCTTTCCTTTGTTACTTCTTTGTTACTTTCTTTTTCCTAAAATTTCTTCTTTTCCTCTGTTCTTCTTTTTATGCCCTAATCTCTTTCCTATCTTCCTTTCCCTTCTTTTCATTTATTCTTTTTACCCCTGTTTCCTCCCATTCCACATTTCATTTTTCACTTGGTCTTTCTTTCATCCTCTTTTACTCTTCATTTCTTTTTTCATCCATTTTTTTTCACTCACTTCTTTTTTCCTCTAACTCGGGAATTACAGTAAGGGGGTCGGAATACGCAGACATTTGCAGCAACAAAATACTTCTGCTTCCTTCCTCCTTCTGTCCCCTTCTCATCCTCCCTCTCTCCTCCTGTACGGAGGGAGGTTGGGAGCGTTAGGAGCACAGCGAGGATTGCACCAACAATTACATGTGAAATTAGCCTCGCCTCATAGCCTGCAGTGTAATTCCAGCCTTCTGAGGCGTGGCAAAGTCATCTGTCTCTAATTAAAGATTTTCTTTCTCTCTACCTCACTCCCTCTCTCTCTGCGCGCCAAGAGTATTGGGAATCCGGGAAGGTTTAGTTAAAACCTAAATTATTGCAGGTTTTTAGCAGGTAAAACTAATCATTTCTAACTTTACATATGATATACATAAATATATTATTTGCTTTGGATTCTTCATTGTTAATCAGTTTCATGCTCATTGCTTTCTTTTTTAAAATGTGCTTCTTGTTCGCTGCTTGTTGGTCCTGTGAGCGCTTCCTTTAATCAGAACCTTTGTGGACAGCCATCTATGTTGATGTAAAAATAAAAAACATACATTTGTAATTTTCTTTGGAACCTGACTCCATATTCCACAATCAAACAGCAGCATAAAAGAAAATGATAAGACAGATGCACTGACAGATAAAATGATGGCAGAAAGAGGAGATAGAAAAACAGACAGCGAGAGCTGAGAGGATATAGGACTTAAGCCTTCTGTATGTTTCTCAGGCATGACTCTCTACTGGAATATAACCGAGACCGTGTGTGTCGGCGTGCTCAGCCTCCTGGTGAGGTTGTGTACTCTCACTGTTGCCCTCAGGGCTCAAGATGAAGAGACAGAGAGAGAGAGGAGAGACACAGAGGACAGAAAGAGAAAGTGAATTTTCTATGTTTCCATCATGTTTCTACTGGAGGCTTTACTCTCCAGACAGACAAGATTATCAGTTGTTTCTTCAAATGCTTAAAGTTGGCTATGTTTACATTTTGCTTACATTCGTCCATGTTTTTATCCGTGACTATGATAATAACAAGTGATGTAAACCAAGTAACCTTCATAAAGTGTCATATTTCATAAAACACCACCACTTCTCCTTCCCAGTGCCCAACCTTTCTGTGATCATTCAGGTGGACATTGTACTCTGCTCTCAGCACTCAGAAGCTCTATGTTTTGTTGTTTAATAAACTTTATGTGATTGCTTTTATTCATACACCTACATATCCAGGATATAGCACATGTCTTATTAAGCTTTTCTGCTTCCTTTGCATGTGGATTTACGTCTGTTTACATCTCGATGTGTTTTGTATATGACACTGCTCTGATACACATTTGCTGTATGAAATCTAACACTTGTCTTCTATTAATTTTGGGTTGCTGATTTCAAAACTAATATCCATTTTGCTCTATCACATCATGTTATTTTTTACACGTAAACATGATCTGGATGCTTTTTGCTATATCTGTGGATGCGTCGCTACATCCTAACACAACAGATTGTGTAAAAAAAGGCAAACTTAGCTTAGTTTGAAATGAAACTGGGCGACCAAGACGAGCTTGGTCTTTGTCTTTGTCTCTTTCGGTTTGTCGGGCACGTGTTGAAAACCTCCGTGCATGGACTAAAGTTAAGCGAAGGAGCTTGAATTTTGGCATTCTAGTGACATGGAGGGAGACACAGAATCGCTTTGATTTAGCTTTGGAACTGTATCCAAACATATTAACTAAACAGAAGTAGCAGCCATCAGTTACTCTAACATGCCATCAGCAATCTGATGATGATTTGTCTCTACATGCACAACATTCTAGTGATGAAGATTTTGAAGATCCATCTTCTTGTAGCTCTTTTTTTTCCCCCATGTTCTAGTAGCTCATCTGTCCCCCAGTTATTCACTCAGCCAGAGTTAAATGACTTAATACGAGATTTGGACCTGCCAATGGAAGGGGCTCAGTTGTGTGGGTCTAGGCACACTGAGAAAAAAAAAACCCCTCCTCACTCCAGGAACCAAATTTTCTTTTTATAGGCACCGTGAGAAGGATCCTATTCCATTCTTTGAAATAAATGACTTTGTCTATTGTGTTGATGCTGAAGGTCTTTCGTGGTGCAATCAGTTGTGAGTATGATGCAGATGAGTGGAGACTGCTCACTGGCAGCACAAAAAACCAGCCTAAAATATGTCCTACTGCATAATGTAAATTAGTTTGTACCAATGCCAGTTGGTCATTCTGTCCAGTTAAATGATGAAAATATGCAGATTGTGCTGGAGAAGCTGACACACAATAAGCACAAATATGTCATAGCACGCCTCTCTGTTTTGTCCTTCAGTGTATTTTCTGTGAAATCCGTTTTGTGTTTGTTTACCTTTTGTTTCTATGTCAATGTTTAGTCTCAGTGTTCACTAGTTCCTCTTTTATTTTGACAATCTTCTGTTTCCTGTGCTTCGTTTGGGGTTTTACTTAACCTGTCTCATTATTCCTGATTTGTTTCTGCTGTGTTTCCCACATGTTTCCTGTCCCCTCATTACCTGGTGTGTATTTATTATCTGCATCTTCCCTTGTTGTTTGTGGCATCCGCCTTTGATGCTGTGTGTTCTAAGTTTGCCCCTTGAATCCAAGGTAGTGAATTCCTGGTTCCTGCTCTGATTTATTTAGCATTTTTGTCCCTGTGAGTTCCAGCATTTAAGCTGAGTTTAACTTCCAAGTCATCTGCATTTGCATTTCATGTTTTGTGACAAAACTGTAAACGATTGAACATTTTTGTTTTATTTGTTATGTTTTTTTTATTACAGAAATAGTATTTTTTTAGTGCAGTGTAATAAATATATGTAATGACTGAAAATAAGTCACGGGTCTTACGCAAACGGTTAAACTGCTCTTGTTTGGAAAAATAAAGACATTGTGTACTTTTTTGTCTCTATATCAGTCTGTTAATCATTTCAGTGTTTCCTCTGCTTTAAAGCAGAGATAACCAGACGACCAGTGAAAACACACTGCGTGTGTGTACAGCCTCAGACAGAGCTCGCACTCTGTCGCACCCACACTGATTGGTTTTGGAACCCAGTTAATGAGCAGATGTGTGTGTATGTGTGGGTGTATAAGTGTGTGTCTGCAGCCCAGCGTTCCATCAGAGCACCATGGGCTATTTGAAATGAGAATTTAGCAGCAGGGATGCGCGCACACACACACACACACACACACACACAATCCTGATAGCCACTGTAATTAGTTGGACTCCACTGGAACTCGCCACAGGGACAGAGAGAGAAAGAGAGAATGAAAGAGAGAGAGAGGGGTGGGGGTGGGGACATCTGTGATGACTTAATGCAATGAAATAGTTCAAATAATTCTTGAAATGAAATTTCTGATTTTTACCAAAGAAGCTATGTCTTAAGTATTCCTCCATTTACACATTCTCCAGCCATTCTGTTACCTTCACACTTTCCTCTTATGTAAAAAGTAAGGGAGGGGGCAAATACTTTTTCACAGGATTGTATATGAAAAGTTTTCCAGCCTGTGACAACTTATGGGGGGTTCAGTTTTACAAACCCAATTGTGAAACGGTACACTGTGTAAAATATTAATAAAAACATAACGAAATGGTTTCTCATAAACCCATATTTTATTCACAATAGAACTTAGAAATGTTTCAAGTGAGAAAATGTAAAATTTTAAGGAAAATTTTTTGTTCATTTTAAATTTGATGGCAGCAATACGTCTCAAAAAAGTTGGGAAGGGGCAACAAACTGCTGGAAAAGTAAGTGGCACTAAAAAAAGAACATGTTATAATTAATTAGGTTAATTGGAAGCAGGTCAGTAGCATGAGTGGGTAGGCAGAGTTTCTCAGATGTAAAGATGGGCAGGGGTGCACCAACCTGCAAAAATCCGTGTCTACAAATTGTGAAGCAATTTCAGAATAATATTCCTCAATGGGAAATGGCAAAGACTTTGAATATCTCTTTATCTACAGTACATAATATAATCCAAAGAATCCAAAAATCTGGAGAAATCTCTGTGCGCAAGTAACAAGGCCAAAAATCAGTATTGGATGCCTGTGATCTTCAGGCCCTCAGGCAGCACTGCATTAAAAACAGGGATTATTCTCTCATGGAAAGCATTGCATAGGCATGGAAACACTGTCAGTGAATACAGTTTGCCATTCCATCTACAAACACAGGTTACAAGCTCTATCATGCAAAGAAGAAGACACATGTGAACATGATCCAGAAACAGCCATTTCCTCTGGGCCAAAGCTCATTTAGACTGAGGCACGGTGGAAAACTGTCCTGTGGTCAGACAATTAAAATTTTGAAATACTTTTTGGAAAAAATGGATACCACATTCTCTGGACTAAAGAGGAGAGGGTGCATCCAGCCTGTTATCAGCACTCAGTTCAAAGTCTACATCTCTGTATAGGAATGCAGCAGTGCCTGTGGAATTGACAACTTGCACACCTGGAAAGGCACAATCAATGCTGAAAGGTATATACAGGTTTTAGACCAGCATATGCTCCCATCCAGATAGCATCTCATTCAAGGAAGGTCTTACATATTTCAGCAAGACAATGCAAAACCACATACAGTAACTATTAAAACAACATGGCTTCCTTGGAGCTCCTCTGTGAATCGCCACCTTATTGTGGTAGAGGGGTTTGTGTGTCCCAGTGATCCCGGGAGCTATGTTGTCTGGGGGCTTGTCCCCCTGGTAGGGTCTCCCATGGTCCTGGATGAAGGGCCAGACAAAGGGTGATTCAGAAAACCCCTATGGAGACATCAACAAGCGAACTGTTTACCCTGCCCAGGATAGGGTTAATGGGGCCGCACCCTGGAGCCTGGCCTGTGGAGGGAGCTCAAGGGACAGCGTCTGGTGGGTGGGCATTAGCCTGTGGTGCGCGGCATGGCACAGTCTGAAGAAAAGACATGGGCCCGCCCTCGTGTAGGCCCACCACCCACAGGAGGTGTCGTAGCGGTTGGGCGCAGCGTGTCCTATGTGGAGTTGCCCTTGGTGAGAGGCGGCAAGCTGGGGTAGGTATTCTTGTATCCCCTGGCTTGCTGCCTGTACGTCTGAGTTTTCCCCGGTAGACAAGAGGGTTGTTTCCCTGCGCCTTCAGGCCAAGGAACGGGTCCTGGCTGTTGTTTGTGCTTATGCACCAAATGACAGTTCAGAGTGCCCACCCTTGGAGTCACTGGGCAGGGTGCTCGAGGGTGCTCCATCCGGTGACTCCATTGTTCTGCTGAGAGACTTCAAAGCTCATGTGTGAAATAACAGTGAGACATGGAGGGGCATGATTGGGAGGAACAGCCTGCCTGATCTGAACCCAAATGGTGTTGTGTTGTTGGATTTCTGTGTTCACACGCGTACACAGTTGCCCAATGGCACTCCCAGCTTAAACTTCTAGAGCAGAAAAAATTATTTCATATCAATCCACAATGCTATGAAATAAAATGACAAACACAAAAGTGGTGGAAGGAATACTTCGAGGACCCCCTTAATCCTACTGACACGCTTTCTATAGTGTAAGCAGAGTCTGGGGATGAGGGGGATGACTCCCTGATCATTGGGGATGAGGTCACTGAGTTGGTTACACAACTCCTTAGTGGCAGGGCCCCTGTGGTGTATGAGATTCACCCTAAATTCCTGAAGGTTCTGGAAGTTTTAGGGCTGTTTTGGTTGACGCGCCCCTGCAACGTCACATGGAGATTTAGGGTGGTGCCACTGGATTGGCAGACCGGGGAGGTGGTCCCCATCTTTAAGAAGGGGGAACAGAGCGTGTGCTCCAACTTACGGGGGATCACACTCCTCAGCCTCTCCGGTAAGGTCTATGCCAGGGTGCTAGAAAGGAGGGTCCGTCTGTTAGTCGAATATCGGATTCAAGAGGAACAATGAAGTTTTCATCCTGGTTGCGGAACGCTGGACAGCTCAAGGGTGTTCAAGTGTACGTGGGAGTTTGCCCATCCAGTCTACATGTGCTTTGTGGACCTGGAGAAGGCATTTGACAGCATCCCTAGGGGTATCCTGTGGGAGATCCTGAGGGAGTACACGGTGTCTGGCCTGCTGTTGGGGGCCATTTAGTCCCTGTACAGACACAGTGAGTGCTTGGTTCATATAGCCGGCAATGAGTCAGACTGGTTCCCTGTGGGTGTTGGACTTTCACCAGGGCTGAAGCGACTGGCATAAGAATAAGGACCTCTAAGTCTAAGGCCATAGTCGGGCGCCCGGGTGGCTCAGTGGTGGAGCAGACAACCACATGTATATGCCATGTCACAGTGCGGGAGGTGCAGGTTCGAGTGTCTTGCCCGTGTGTCTTCTGCTGTATCTTTCCCTATTTCCTGTCTTTCTCTATCGGCAACAAAAAGCTGCTGTGGCCAAAAATGGAAGAAAAAGAAAAGTCTGAAGCCATAGTCCTCAGCTGTAAAAGGATGGAGTGCCCACTCTGGCTCAAGGATGAGTTGCTGGAGGAATTTAAGTATCTCAGGGTCTTGTTCACTAGTCACAGGAGAAGGGAACGGGAGATCAACAGACGGATCGTGGCTGCGTGTGCAGTGATATGGCCTGTCGTGGTGAAGCACTGCTGAGCTGAGTGTAAAAGCAAAGCTGTCAATCTACATCCCTACCCTCAGCTATGGTCATGAGCTTTGGGTAGTGACCATTCAAGAGGAGCTCAAAGTAGAGTCGCTGCTCCTCCCAATTGAAAGGAACCAGTTGAGGTGGTTCGGTCATCTAACTAGGATGCCTCCTGGGTGCCTATTCGGTGAGGTGTTCCAGGCATGTTCTACCTGGAGGAGGCCCCAGGGCAGACGCTGGAGAGATTATGTCTCTCGGCTGGCCTGGCAACACCTTGGGGTCCCTGGTGGAGGTGGCTTTGGAGAGAGAGGTCTGGGCTCCTCTGTTCAGGCTGCTGCCCTGTGACCTGGCCCCAAATAAGCATAAATGGATGGATGGATGGATGGATGGATGGATGGATGGATTGGAGAAGAGTCCAGGTGCTGAACTGGCCTGGAACATAATGAAGTAAAAAAAAAAAAAATACAGCAACGAAGAACCAGTACTATTGGGCATTTTCTCAGTTTAAACATTTTAGATGTTTTCTATGTCCTATTGTAAATAAAATGCGGGTTTATGAAATTTGTAAGTCATTGCATTTTGTTTTTATTTACAGTTATGTATGTATAATAACTGTATGATATTTTTTCAGTTTCTCCAGCAATGTAATTACCTTAACTCAAGACTGTGCATACTAGAAAAAAATTGTGTACTACTTGATATTTCTAGAAAATATAGACAAACCATAAAGCTACCTAACACAAGTGTTAGCTGAAAACTGCCCAGTATGATTCTATTGTATAAATATGGTCATGTCCAGTTTCAACTATCAAGGTAGTGAAAAGCAAATTTGGGGCTTCTTAACAATAAGTCCACAAATCAAATGTCCATCATTTATATACAGCCCATGTCCATGTTGACCTACTAATACTAGTGCAAACCCTAAGCACAAATTAACACCAATATTGATGGGCGGTAGTTAGCAAATAAAGCCATGCTACAAGCATGGAGACTAAATTGAAGAACGATCTTACTTCTGTCATTTTTTTGCTGGATAAATACAAAGAATAGGTTGAACTATTTTCAACATGTATCAGATGAACTGCATCTTAACAATCACAGCATCTGTAATGCTTTTGTATTCTATCATTTTCTTCTGCAGTCTCACCTCCAGCTGTTTTTCATTAGTAATTTAAACTTTTACTGATGCCCAATGTGTTTATGTATGATAAAGAGACATCAAATGCGTGGAATGTGCTTTCACTTTATATGTGTGCTTGTACAAGTCCATGCTTTAATGTTTCCCTGTGTATTTTTATTAGCTGAGTGTGTACGTGTGAGTGAAGTTATTTCTGTGTTTCAATTAAATATTATCATGGTCTATGAAATGTCAAAAACACACACACGCACATGCGCTTCTTGGAAAAGAGCACTAGCGCCGCCTCCTGTGGACATGGCGACAGAACCTTGATCATCTACTGGCTGAGCTTCATGGGCCTTGATGTGTGATTGGTTGACAGTCACTACAAGGTCCGATGCCTGTTTCATCTCCCTGTGGGCCCTCAATGCACACACCAACACAAAATGAGGCACACACACCAGCTGGATCCACACAAACAGTCAGGGACACACAGATGAAACATGCATTGCAGAAAGTGAGAGTACACAGCGCACACATGAACACACACAGGGACCTGCACAGAAGGATGAATACAAAAGACATGAACAGGAAAATAATCATTTGGATAAAAAATAAGAGATAGAAGAAAAGAACAGAAAGGGTGAAGAATGGACAAAAGTTCACAGTGAAAAACTTGACCACATTCAACAGCACACACACACACATATATATATATATATATATATATATATATATATATATATATATATATATATATATATATATATATATATATATATATATATATATATATATATATAATTTTTTATAAATATATAATTCTCACAGTATGTGCTTAACACAAGTGAAATGACTGCCAAAGTAGACAACTGCAATGATTTAAGGAATACTATGAATTGCATTTACGCAAAGCTGGAGAATTTGCAACAAGTCAGGCAAACTTAAATTCTCCAGGACAATATAAAAGGAACTGTCAAAGCTGGAGCTGAATTTCAGGTTCTACTGTGAGATAAGCTGCAAAAACAATAAATCCTAATGTCCATTGGGGTTCCTTGCCCCACCTTAACTTGAAACTTAAATTCACCCCAGGGACAGACTGTGCAATGCTCAGAGAAATATAAAAAAACAAACAAATTAAGTAAATTAAATATCAAAGCTGATGAAAAGCCAATAAAAAAAATTGCTGAAAAAGTATGACTTATTTGGAATGGCTGCCAGGCTTCTCTCTAAAATGAACATAGCAGCAAAGTTTAGGTTTGTTTCATCTGAATAAACCACAAGATATCTGGAACAATGTCCTTTGAACCAATGAGACCAAAGTTGGACCCATAATGCACAGCACCATGTTTGGTGAAAACCAAATAAAGCATATTAGTACAAACACCTCAAACTAACTATAAAGCACGGTGGTGGAGGGGTGATGATTTGGGCTTGTTTTGCAGCCACAGAGCCTGGGTACCTTGTAGTCACTGTGTCCACCATGAAGTCCTCTATATACCAATGGTATTCTACAATCAAATGTGAGGACTAAAGCTTAGCCCAAATCCGGTCATGCAACAGGACAGTGATCCCAAGCACACCAGCAAATCTACAGCAAAATGGCTGAAAAAAATATGAAAGTGCTGTAATGGCCCAGTCAAAGTCTACACCTCAACCCAATTGAAATGCTATGGTGGGACCTTAAGAGAGCTGTCCATAAACATAATGCCAGCAACATCAATGAACTGATGTAATGTTGTAAAGAGAACAAGTCAAAATTTCTCCATAAAAATGTGAGAAACTGATAGTCATACAGAAAATGATTATTTCAATTTATTGCCGCGAAAGGTGGTTCTATAAGCTAGTGAATAATGGGGTGTACTTAGGTTTTTTTTTAGCACTGCGCAGGGTTCTATATGAATAATTACTAATGATTAAATGCAGAGTGTGGTATAAACAGAGTAAAAAGAGATGAATGAAAAGAAACTCTCAGTGCATCATAGGACCCCCCCCCCCCATAGCAGCCAAGGCCTATAGCAGCATAACTAAGGGATGGTTCAGGGCCACCTGATCCAGCACTAACTATAAGCTTTATCATAAAGGAAAGTTTTAAACCTAGAGAGGGGATCTGTCTCCCGAATTCAAACTGGGAGCTGGTTTCACAGAAGAAGGGCCTGGAAGCTGAAGGCTCTGCCTCCCATTCTACCCTTAAGTATCCTAGGAGCCACAAGTAAGCCAGCAGTCTGAGAGCAAAGTGTTCTGGCGGGGTGATAAGATGGGGCCTGATTATTCAAGGCCTTGTATGTGAGAAGAAGAATTTTAAAATTTAAATTCCAAATTCCATTCTAGATTTATACTACTGTATACTGTATAGTACTGTATACACAAACCTTTTTCTACTTGGCAGCAGATGAAGGTCTCAGAACAGCAGAACTGAGCCTTGTTCCCTATGAAAATTAATGAGCACTTTCCAATTGTTGACCAGAAACTGGAAGGATTTACTTAAAAGTTTTTTCCTTCTCCATATTCACTTATATGTGCCTGGAACACTACACATATCTGTATCAAAGAGCACACAAACTCTCTTCTCCTCCTTCCTCCCTGCTTTCCAAGGTTGATAAGTGCCTCACTCTAACATCACAATAAACAGTAGAGCCTCAGCCTGCCAAGGCTGCTCGCAGAAACAACTGTCAGCTCAGCTCTCCTTTTCCGGAGGACACACACACACACACACACACACACACACACACACACACACATACACAAAACACAAAGATGCCCACATACACCCTGTCCCTTCTCACTCTTAGTTGCACACCACATGCAGACAAATGCACACACACACACACACCTCCGAAAAGAACAACTTTTGTTGGGTACTGCTGTTGCTATGGTTACAAGGTCGAGTCCCCCCAGTATTTTAGGGGAGCACAGTGAGGTTCTTTAACGGTCACACTGAGGGGGAAAAAAAATCACTGCAAAAACAAGTGGGTTCGAGCTGCTTTTCTGCAGCATACACACAAACTGACGGAGGAAGGCATGGTGAAATGTCCCAGCATGCATTTGTACTGCATGAACACATAAAACACTTTCTCACACACTTCCCACATATTATGTGTTGTGTTATTGTTAATAATAGTGTGTCTGTTATGACTGAATGTTTAGCAAATACAGTCTTTAGCAGGTTGGACAAAGTGCTCCGGTAACAAATGCAGTTTTCAGTGGTAGTTCACATCATATTCAGCTCTGTTCACAAGCATAAGTATAAAAAACATTCTTGCATGAGTTAAAACTTCATATCAGGTCAGTTTAGAAAGCACAGAGAACATACAGAGAAATACTAGATATTCATCTATGATTTTCATGTGAAATGTTTCCTTGACCTAGTCCTGGTGGAGCCTGTTTCCTCTATTTTATTGTCCCTCACCACCAAAATTCTATTCAGTCAAAAGACTATTACATTTCAAGCAAGATGGAAGGAAACTGAAGAGCACATTTCTGAGGATATTCCAATTCAAGCACAGCTCGGTGATAAAACACTGATCCCAAACCTAATGGACCTGAGTAATAAACAGGTTAATTTATTTGTGAAAAATTATTAAATACCAAGGCCAGTTTATTGAAGAGATAACAATTCTAAGAAGGTTCACATTATATTGATCCATCCATCCATCCATCCACTCTATCTTCTTCCACTTATCCAGGGCTGGGTCACAGGGGCAGCCCTTTCCCCTGCCACTTCCTCCAGCTTTTTTGAGATATAATCTCTCCAGTGTGACCTACGCCTGCCCCGGAGCCTTCTGGAATACCTCACCCAAGAGGCACCCAGGAGGCATCCTAGTCAGATGCCTGAACCACCTCAACTGACTCCTTTCGATGTGGGGGAGTAGCAGCTGTCTTCTGAGCATCACTCAAATGACTGCACTCCTCACTCTGTCTCTAAGGAAGAGGCCAGCCACCTTTCATAGAAAGCTAATTTCCACCGCTTGTATCCTCAATCTCATTCTTTCAGTCACTACCCAAAGCTTGTGACCACAGGTGAGGGTAGGGATATAGATCATTCACTTTTATGTTCAGCTCTCTCTTCACCACGATGGATCACTGCAGTGTCCACATCACTACAGCTGCAACTCCAATCTGTCTGTCAAACTCTCGCTGGTCCAGCGTTCTGCAACCAGGACAAAAACCAAATTGTTCCTCTTGAGTCCGAAGTTCAACTGTTGGATGAACTCTCCTTTCCAGCACCTTGGCATAGACCTTCCTGGTGAGGCTGAGGAGTGTGATCCCTCCACTAGTTGGAGCAGACTCTCCAGTCCCCCTTCTTGAACATGGAAACCACCACCCCAATCTGCCAATCCAGTGGCACCACCCCAGATCTCCATGTGACAAAGACAGCCTTAGTGATTTTGTACCTAATAAATTAGATGCACACTATAAGCAATAGACCAGCGAGAGTCCTCATATTGCATATTTTTAATAAATTCAAGGAAGAGATTCAATGGGTACTTTGCAACAACTAGCATAAAGTCTTTTAAGTGCTTATAGGGCAGACTCTGGGCAAGAAGTGATCTCAAGAATATCTCCAGGAGGTTAAAAAGATGAGCAGTACCTACATAATACAAAAATGGAAAAGGGAAGCTAGTAGTTGCATTTCACGAGAAATTTGGTTACAATACTATGCTTTCCAAAAAAGAATATCATGTTCATTCTCATGGAGGGTGTCTGACTGTAAGAGTCTTAGTAGATATTTTATTACTCCTATCCAGAGGTCACATCACTCAGGCTCTTCTAGCTGCTGGAGAAACTGTGGCTTCCAAAAAGCCAGCCACTATCACATCCAAAACAAGGTTTAAAACAACTATTTTCTCTGCGAGTTATTCTCATACAGTGCATGCCCATAACTGTAACAGCTCAGCCCAGGGTGCTGACACGACCATCTTTGGTCAGCCCACCAGAGGGTTCAACAAATGCCATGATAATTTGCATAATGGATATATTAAGGCAAGGAAAATAAAAAGTACATCTGCCAACATTTTTACTCTGATAACAAAAAGATATTTTTTGAGTTTAATTCTTAGAAAATCAGCGGTCAAAGGGCTTCATATTCAATCATCTTGGTTTATTTAATCCTGAGTTAAACAAATAACTGGGCTTTAGGTTGCACTCTAAACCACAAAAACAAAACTACACATGATTTGTGATGCTGTTTTGTTATATATTTAGAAGGTTGCAGTTAATTAATATTTTCTCATTGTCTGTCGGTTTTTTATTTCTTTTCAATTCATCATTCATTTCTTTGGTCAGTATTTCAACACCCAAAGACAGCAAATCAGATTACTATCAAATAGTTATAACAAACAAATCCCCAAGTTTGCAATTAATGCCGATATGTGTCTCAAATGGGTTTGATTACATCAGTAAAAACATTAACTGAACACAACTGGCTTTATTGTAAACATGGTGAGTTCAACTGCAAAAATATAGGGAAAGGAAGGACAAAGTACTAAATATGTGTGGAAACATATAAGGAAATTACAAGGATATGAAGTTGTTCAGGCACATTTTATAGCTTCTACATGGGCGCAGGCCATTCACTGGTATGGTGTTTTTACAGTGTAGTTTGGCATTTTTTCCTCAAGCAAAGGACATGAGTGCTTATCTGCCATTGTTTGAAATAAAGAAACAGACACAACAACCTATATAAGATACAAAAAAAGCCCTATATGAGCAGCTTACAGTATACAGGCTGTCTCAGTAAATCTCAGTGGTGGAGAGGGAGAGAAACAGTATAAGAAAGCGACCTTGGACCGGGCGAGGAGACGCTGTTGAGCTCCACATCAATATTTTAGCAGTAGAGTTGACACATCAAAAAAAAAAATGAAAAAGAAAAGAAAAGAAAGAACGAGGGAGAAAGGAGAAGAAGAGAATACCCAGCGATTCTAGAGTCATCTAATATTCATGCATGCATCATCGCTGCCATGAATATTCATATGGAGATGAATATTTAAGTGCAACTCCTATGGAGAAATTAGGTTCATCTTTACACTTATCAATAATTCGCAGGCCAGGTGAGTCTCATCGGCCACTAAATAAGTCATGTCTGCACACACGCACACAGACACGGATTTGAAGGATGAGAAAAAGAGTGGAAAACAACACAAAGTTACACGTGTGCTGGTTCGTAGCAGTGCCTTCTGGGTAAGAAGAGAAAGAGATGTCAGCAGTTTGATCTCTGAAAACAGAGTGTTTGTATGCAGTGTATTATTAGAGATTGTACATGCGTACATGCAACTGTGTTCAGTCAAATGTGAGGTTGACACACACTCCTTTGTTTAGCTGTTATTTCCGAAATGCTAAAATGTCCTTACAGCCTTGAGCCATCCATCTATCCATCCATCCATCCATTCACTTCCGCTTATCCTGTTCAGGGTCACGGGGGGCTGGAGCCTATCCCAGCTGACATAGGGCGAGAGGCAGGGTACACCCTGTACAGGTTGCCAGCCTGTTGCAGGGCCAACACAGAGAGACAGACAACCATCCACACTCACATTCACACCTATGGGCAATTTAGAGTGACCAATTAACCTAACCCCAACTGCATGTCTTTGGAATGTGGGAAGAAAACCGGAGTACACAGGGGAAACCCACACAGACACTGGGAGAACATGCAAACTCGGGCCATTATTTTAAAAAATTGAAGGGTGACGTATTTTTCACCAGTGCTAGCAACACAGCTTTGTTATGGCTATTGGTTATTGATCATTTATGTCCAATATGAAATATCTAATAACGATGAGAGGAAGTGATGTAAGTTTTTTAAATAAATCTTTAGGGAGCCATTCATGGTCCCCAGATGGAATCGTTAGCATTTAGCCAGAATTAGCCATTTTTACCATGTTAATTATGTGTAGTGGTTTGATAATAAGAGAAACCAGTTTTGAACCTTAGAATCTGAAACTCTAGTTATTAGAGTTTATTTAGATGCAGCTCCCAGTGACTGGCTCTCTTTTGAAAATGGACAGTACATTTCACAAAGTGAGAAATATTACTGCCATGAGAAATGCCCAAAACCTCCAACTGAAATCAAAAATGAAATAATTAATCACAATTGCACTGTGAGCACTGTGACATGAATATTGTACAACTGAGACTGTGAAGTTAAAAATTTAGTCAAACCTGATAAGGTGGAGCCTGGCCTAAAAAAAGAGTGTGAAGTGCATTAAACTGGGAGCATAAGTGGAAAAACCTTTTGTATTTGGGTGCAAAAGGTTCCACTCTTTGGAACAAACTCAAGAATCTCCATTTGTCATCCAGGCAACCATTTTTAATATTTCTAACTTGACACTAAATAGAAGTAAATTACCACCTTGATTCATATATATTTTTCATTAGATTCCTCTGTGTGTGTGTGTGTGTGTGTGTGTGTGTACGCACACGCACGGACAGAAGAGGATAACTCAGATCTCTAATCGTAACACATCCTGTTCTTCTGTCTTATTCATCTGACTGCAGTGAAGTCATTACCCAAACATACAATCTCTCACTCTCTGGCTCTCTCCAACACACAAACACACACACACATGCACTTCTCTATGATATGGTTATGAGGGAGGCTATGCCTTGTAATCCCATTCTCCTTGGTGAGGATGAAGATGGGGTGTATGTTTGTGTGTGTGTCTGGCTAGAAAAAGGGGATCTGAGGTGGAGGGAAGAATTAGGGCAGGGATTGGGAAGGCAGCCAAGGTGGGAGGGAATTATTTGCATCAAATACTTTCAAATACATTCAGTCATCAAATATTTTCTACATAGTTAAATGTAAACCTAAACATGCAAATTCTTTCAAGCATTTCTGGGCAGGCGAAGTTGAGCTAGCACCTTCATGTCATTTAGTCCCTTATAGTTTTCAATTATACAGTACAATATGAAATAGTTTATTTATCCCATTTTTGCTTTTTTAAAAATATTCATTACAGTGTCTTTTTGTTTAGCTGAAAAATTTGCTGTACACATTCATGTTTCATTTGTAGCACAAGCAGAGTGTACTAAACCAGGTGAGGAAGTGATTCTAAACTGAGGCATCAAAGTGTGTCATGATACGACAGTGATGTATTTTTATGCACCACTGTTGCTACACCAATGGAGATACATCTTATCATGCTATACAAAAGACCCAGGTATTTATGCACATCACTAAACACTGAATGCATCAGCTTAAAAATGAGCATATAAGCTGTAACCATAGACCTTATGTAAGAGATGGATAAAGCATTAGAATTAGAATTCTTCTTGGAACTACAGAAGTCGCCCCCTGCTGGCAATTAGAAAAAAATGCAAGCCCAAACACACTGGCTTTTCAGATCTGGAAGCTACTGCATGTTCATCTTTAAGTCTATGAGTGTAGCCAAATTCAGTGCTAACCATGTTGACCATAACATTTTATTACAGAGATTAGAGCATGCCATAGGTATTAAAGGTACTGCATTTGTTCATGTAAATGGGGAGTCTTCTTCACACACTAAGGGTAATTATGGAGTTCCACAGGGTTCTGTGCTAGCTCCAATTTTATTTACATTGTACATGCTTCCCTTAGGCAGTATTATTAGAAAGCATTGCATCAATTTTCATTGTTATGCAGATGATACTCAGCTTTATCTATCCATGAACCCAGATGATACACATCAATTAGTTAAACTGCAGGAATGTCTTAAAGACATAAAGGCCTGGATGACCTCTAATTTCCTGCTTCTAAATTCAGATAAAGTTCTTGTACTTGGCCCCACAAATCTTTGAAACATGGTGACAAACCAGATACTTACTCTGGATGGCATTACCTTGGCCTCCAGTAAAGCTGTGAGAAATCTTGGAGTCATTTTTGACCAGAATATGTCCTTCAATGTGCATATTAAACAGATATGTAGGACCGCTTTTTTCCATTTGGGCAAAATTTCTAAAATTAGAAACATCCTTTCTCAGACTGATGCTGAAAAGTTAATCCATGCATTTTTTTTTCTAGGCTGGAATATTGTAATTCATTATTTTCAGGCTGTCCAAAAAACTCCCTGAAAAGCCTTCAGCTGATTCAAAATGCTGCAGCTAGAGTACTGACAGGGACTAGAAAGAGAGAGCATATTTCTCCCATATTGGCTTCTCTTCATTGGCTCCCTGTTAAATCTAGAATAGAATTTAAAATCATTCTCCTAACATACAAGGTCTTGAATAATCAGGCCCCATCTTATCTCAAAGACCTTATAGTCCCATATCACCCCAATAGAGCACTTTGTTCTCAGACTGCTGGCTTACTTGTGGTTCCTAGGATACTTAAGAGTCTAATGGGAGGCAGAGCCTTCAGCGTTCAGGCCCCTCTTCTGTGGAACCAGCTCCCAGCTTGGATTCAGGAGACAGACACCCTCTCTATTTTTAAGATTAGGCTTAAAACTTTCCTTTTTGATCAAGCTTATAGTTAATGCACTTTTCATTCACCTTATTTACTTGTTTATACTTCAGTCTGTATTTAATCATTATTATTAATCTCTGACTCTCTTCCACAGCATGTCTTTTGTCCTGTCTCTCTCCCCCTCAGCCCAACCGGTCGCGGCAGATGACTGCCCCTCCCTGAGCCTGGTTCTGCAGGAGGTTTCTTCCTGTTAAAAGGGAGTTTTTCCTTCCCACCGTTGCCAAGTGCTTGCTCATAGGGGGTCGTTTTGACTATTGGGTTTTCTCTGTGTTATTGTAGGGTCTTTACCCACAATACAAAGCGCCTTGAGGCGACTGTTTGTTGTGATTTGGTGCTATATAAAAAAAATTGAATTGAATTGAACTGAATAAATGCTAGCCTGGTTTCAATCATGTTCATTACAGTCTTCATCTTTGAGTGTCTGGTCTTTCATATGTCACATAAGGCAGTGGTCCCCAGCCTGTTTTGAGCCACGGACCGGTTTAGTGTTAGACAATATTTCCACAGACTAGCCTTTAAGGTGTGGCAGATAAATATGCCAAAATAAATGATACAACTGTAAGCAAAAGTTTGATATTGTCTAAGTATATTAATAAGCATGAATCCACTGTGTATTAGTGTTCAACTGTAACATCTTGCCACAGCATGAGTAACATCCTCTCTACCCACAACCTGGTCGCCATGGTAACATTTAAACATGCCTTCAAAATAAGACACTCAAGTACAATATAAATCATCTCAGTCACATTCAAATGGCCCACGGACTTTCATCTGACTTGTAAAAAAATTACAATTAGGTCGGATAAAATCCAATTCTTCTAAATATCAGACAGTTTGGGTTCTATTATCGAATTTTGCTAGAAATTGCTTCTGCTTCATCACTGGATTTGCTTCTACAAATTTTATAATCTCATATTTTTACTCATAAGTGTGAGTTTGTAGCTTATGCTTGACTCCTGCACTTGCCATGCTTGTCTCCAGTGAAATGAACTGATATAGACACTAAAGTGATCTCCGGGCACTGTTAGTGTGTGTAGTTGTGCATGAACTAGCTGATGCATGGAAGTGGGCGAACGGTGGGCGATCACATTTAATTGGAAATGTATTGCAATGGGACCAGATTTTTCATCCTTGGTATGAAAAAAAATCTGACTAATTTAGTGATGATTTTATTGGAAATACCGTTAGGAAAAATCAGGACCTGCAGATGCCATCAGACTAGAGTGAAAATCCAATTTGTGCGAGTTTGACTTAGGTAATTTTTATGCTATAAAGCTAATGAAAAATACAACTCACCATAACACTGAATCAGTGTGAGCCCTGAACTTTTTTCTCTGCAACTCATTCTTGCTAGCTTGTGGGTTGACTGGGTTCGACCTCACTAAGTATCTGCCCGGCACACACCAATACAAGCTTTGATTTCACACAGGCACTGGATGCAGAGCCGCAGTGTCAACCGCCGAAGTGTCAGCTTGACTTGGCTGGGTCCACCTCACTGCTATCCCAGTGTTAATATAAATGGTAAATGGACTAGTTTTTATATGGTGCTTTTCTACTCTTGCTGAGCACTTAAATATTTAAATGAGAATTCTGTAGTTCAACCAATCTATTTCATTAGACAGGCATGGGAACCAGTGAAGCTTCTGGGTTTAATTTTATCATGTGACCGAGACAAGCATCTTGACACATCAAGAGGGAGTCATAAACGGATGTTTAACATTTTTCACAGTAAAACATTGTTCAGACTCAGATAACAAGTAAAACTGAAATAATGTAATTTATTTATTCTTTAAGTGCAGCCCGGTACCAAATGACCCACGGACCGGAATCGGTCCACAGCCCAGGGGTTGGGAACCTCTGACATAAGGTATTCCTGCTGTAAACTAATGCTAAGATTGACTGTCCGCTGATTGTGATTTAAAATGCATAGGGCATATTTTTATTATGGCATATATTCATTTCAACACTACACTGTTAGATCAATCACACGTCAATTCGGTAAAAATATGCACTCTGAGGGCAGACAGAAAGCTATCCAGTATCCTGGTTACTTTTTTCTTCCAATCAAATTATAAAGAACAAGAACAAGGGCCTAATATTTTTATACCACACACTTGTTGCCACTTTGATGTCAACCTTTAAAATTGAAAAGTGCAGACTTGCAGACTTTATGTGCACATGCCATTTCCAGAGTTAAAAATCCACAACTGTCTGATTAAGTCTGATTAAGAACATCAAATAGACTTTATGCAGACCTCAAGAGTCCACAGCGGGTGCAGACTTCATTGACTTCTCTCAAAAGATTACCACTAGTTACACTAATAAGGAAGTTGTAAGATTTAGGGAAACACTGTCAAGATCATGGCACTAGTTAAATACATGGTAACAACCATGTTATATCTCAACTGAATACACACTTTATCCCTTCATAGCCCAGCGCCCACAGGGTGGATATGTGGAAGAAGCATCTGTCACACTGGTGACAGAGCGGACGTGTCAACTTAGAATATCCACATGTACTGTGACTTGTGGAAAGCAACACTATTTACCTTGAAGAGGTGATGTCTCTGCTCTTCTGACAACATCAGCTGATGACTGTCCGTTACCATGGCATCCATGTCCATCAGCCAATCCCACAGCTCCTGGTATTCTGCCTCAAACTCCTGCAGACTGAAGAAAGGGAGAGAGACAAGAAAGAGTTAAACTGTGGTAATTAAATTTTCATTTTGCTGTCTTTTCTACATGTTCTGTTTTCTGTCATTATTTCTTGCATTATTGTAATATTGTCTTGTCCTGCGGCAAAGGGAAACATGGGCATCTTGTTATGTTGATAAAGCATGTGGCTAAAAACTGAAACAAAAATGAGAGCAACACTGACAGATAAAGTCTGATGTAGAGACAGAGAAAGTAGTCGCACCTCAACCAGATGCTTTTGGTAGCCACAGACGAGCATCTGGCATAATTCTGGCTGAATATTGGACCACTCTTCACAGGCAGAGGCCTGACTTCTAAGCATAATCCACAATTTTTCAATAGGGTTGAGGTTGGGGCTTTCCCAGAAGCTTAATGGACCATTTCTAAACAACTGCAGATTCCAAAATCATCAGATTTTGTGTCACCACTTTGTCAAAGTCTTGAAGGTCTTGTCACCCTCAGATGAGAGGGAATTGGTTCAGGATGTTCAGGAACAACCCAGGAACCACCAAGGCTCAAGCCTGCCATTAACTGGAAATTGCTGAAACACCAGCATCACTGTCCACAATTAAGCTAGTTTTACAGCGCCTTGGACTGAGATGGTGCCTGCTCCAAAACTGACACCTTCACGCTCGACTGAAATTTGCAGCCGCCCGCATGGATGACGCTTTCTGGACAAAAGTTTTGGTCAGATAAAGATTGAGTGATTTGGCCACAGTGACAAGAGGGATGTCTGGAGGAGTAAAGGTGAGACTGTAAGGTAAGACCCAACAACACTGCATGACATTCTTGCCTGTGATGAACGTATCCAAACTTTTGACCACAATTGTATATCTGAATGGTGTCTGAATGATTCTTTTGTGAGGACAGAGCTTCATGTGATGGTGTTTCTGCCAGTTTTTACAGGTCAATAAAACAAGCCGTCCATCACGGAACATGACTCAACAAACACCCGCACTTTCTAAAGGTTATTTGTAGGAAATTTTTCAGCTGATGCCTGTAAATTAAGTGTCAGGTGGAAGTGGATACGTGGTTTCAGTGCATCTTCCTGGATGGCTCTTCCTTCTAGAAACACAAAGTCAATGTTTTCAAAAGACGTCAACAGCCAGCGTGTTGTATTTCGTCTACTGGGTGTGGTAAATGTTTGCTGTCTGAGTGGCTGCGTAATATCTTGGAACAAAAATCTGAATGGCACTGGACCGGCAAGGATAGGTTAAATAGAAACAAGCATCATGACCAACAACATTAAATACTTATCACTTAAAGCAGCACACAATGGTTTTAATTACATTTTCTCATTTCCCAAAAACACAAGTAATATGTGGTTACCAGCAGCTGGACATCAGATGTCACAATCAATGATGGAAGTCTTTAAAAAGGATGAAAGGAAGCTGTACTGTGCCATCATATTAAGAGGTGAGGGATTGTGAGTTGTTGCTGTGTGGCTATGGCGATTCACACATTTTTAATAAGAAACTGAGAAATTGCAAGGAACACAATCACAACGGACAACAGAGCTCACAGGTGCAAGCTCACACCAAGGGGTCTGCACACATATACAATCAAAGACCTCCAGGACCATTTATGCTTAAACACCTGAGAAAGACAGACATCCTGGATACACACCTTGGTGAAACCAAATGGATAAAAGGGAGTTCTGGAGTTTAATCCAATTTTGAATTATAATTGTCTAAAATTAACTTTTCTGCTTTTATGACTTATAGCTCCACGCTCCTGCTGGTCCTCTTCATCAACTGTATGGTTGGCTTAGATATTCAGATATTGATTCTTGACAGCTTACACAATCAGCACCACATCATTTAAATTTATAAGCTGTTTTATTTTCATGTTGTAAAACTGAATTCAGACGTGTATTAATATTGTCTTCATCCTATAATATAAAGCACACTGAGGTGACTGTTGCTGTGAATTGGCACTGTATAACTAAACCTGAATTGAATTGGATTGTAAATATCGTATGATCAATAGTCTTATACTCTCAGCTCTTCTTTCAGTTCCATTCCCTTCCTACTATTTGCCTCTTGCTGCTTCAACCCACTTCCTTCCCTGTTCTCTTCATCCCACATTTCACCCCCACCTTTTTCCTTTCATTTCACCTCATTTTTCCGACCCCTCACAATGTCATGGCTTTTGCCTCCCACATCCTCCTCTTTGCCCGCATTTTCTCCTGCCCACCTCTTTTTTCAGTTTCCTCCGCCTTTTCTCGTTTCCTACCACTTTCTCTAAATCTTTCTCCCTCCCTCCTTTCCCATATCTTCTTTTCCTCTCCCTCCAGCCTTGTTCACACTCCCCTTTTTCAGCTCACTCCTCCCACTGTCACCTCCCTCTTCCCTTCCTCCCTCATCCTCTCACCTCCCCCTTCCCGACACAGGATCACATCAAATATTTATGCTGCTGGAACAGGGGCCGATTGCTCAAACACGCGCATTACTGTCAGCCGTTTTGTTAAGGTGCGTGTGTGTTTATTATTTATATATTCGCTGGCTTTCAGTCTCGGCGGGGATCGCCAACATGTTTCTCAACATTAGCGGTGAAATTGTTTGGAATTCTCCGGTCGCTGACGACGACAGTTTGACAGCTCTGTCAGGCCCGCAGTATTTCCACAATGACTCGCACGCAAACACACACACGACGCGTACATGCCATGCAAGACGACCACACATTAAGGAGTGCTCTCTGAAGCACATGAAAATCATTCAAATACACAAACACACACTTACTGAAAATCACAGTTACCCAGAAAGCCACATACATATGCATCACTAAAAAAAAGGAAACATACACACCACAATTTCGTGTGCCATCAAAGTAGGGAGAGTAAACTATGAATTAAATTATATAAAAATAAATCAAAAACAGAACGCAAAAAATGCTCCACTCTCTCCTACTGTCTCCTATAGGCTACAAAATTCAAACTCTGATTCTCTTTGGAATAAATACATATATTTACTGGCCTGAACACATACTTGTTTTGCAACCTTTACCCTAAAACTGAGTCTTAATTAAGGGCCAATCTCTACAGCTGAAAAATGAAGCCAGCGAGGTGCCAAAATTACAGTTCCTCTAGGTGCCACTTGAGACTTGCCCCAAAAGTGAGTCAGTCTTAAGCAAAGTTGTTATAGTTAACAAAAACGAATGAAATAAGGAAAACTGAAATTGAAAAACATTTTTGTTAACTGAAATAAATAATAACGATAACTAAAAGGAAAAAATGATAACTAACTAAAACTGTGAGTTTACAAAACTAACTAAAAAGAACTGAAATTATAGATAAAATTACCTTAGTTTTTGCCCTTTTAAGCTGGGAGTGTTGCAACTATGTGCGTGTGTGTGTGCATGTGCGTGCATGCACCTCGCTGCTCGCAAAGTAAAGCAGCAGAGTCCCATATGGTGTTTCCTTGAGTATGATAGCACAGATAGAAGCGAGTGTCTTGTTGTGGATGATGAAAAAAATGTGTGGAACACTTCTCAAGTGGAAAAAAACATTTAGCACGTAGTGCTTGTGGACAGTTGGTTACTGAAAACAATTTTGTAACGGTGTCTTTTGTTCAAGTTTTGCTACACAACAGTCACTCTTGCACATTGACTCTTGCACCTGGCAAACTATGAAAAAACTGAAACTAATACTAAAATTAACAAAAACTAATAAAAACGAGCAAAACCACTCTGAAAGCTAACTAAAATAAACTGAATTAGAGAAAAATAAGTAAAAACAAACTAAAACTATAATGTAAAATCCAAAACTATTATAACCCTGGTCTCAAGTTCCCAGAAGAATGGCCAAAAATTGCGGTTGCTGATTGAAATCGGTTGCAAAAGATTTTCTTCACCAAAAAGTCCTAGTCACTCCTAGTGAGTGCTTTGGTTGCTAGAAAATTGCCCCAGTTGCCTATAGTTTTCCATGTTTGTCTGCAAATACTTAATAACAACTGGCTGAGTTACAATAAAAAGCGAAAAAGTGTGGCGTAAACTGGAAATGGAGAAGACTCGCGTTCAAAGTAAAAGTTAGGCTACAGTGCTGCTGCCAAAGTCTTTCAAAAGGCACATCTTTTACTTTGAAGGTAAACAGTCCACATTTCCAGTTGTGTCAGACTTTTCACTACAGCTCAGAGAGTAGCTGAACAGCATTCGTGCACAGGTCTGTCACTTCCACTCAAACCGCGAGCAATATGCTAGCAACCAAAGCAATCACAAGGCAGTTTTTTCCTAACCTGCTGGGGAACACACACTCCAGCAACCAACTGCAACTGGTCAGGGAATACTCATTCTTCCCCTCACAACCGGTGGTTGCCAGATGAGGTTGCAGACCAGTCTCTATGGCCTGCGTGACTGGAGCATTATTTATTTGATGCTACACTCTCACCATGACGTTCACGTGTGCAAAATGGTGGACAAGTTAACGTCACATGGCTAGTGGTCGCGTGGTTATTGATCATGTAGTTATCGGTTAAGTTTGCTTCTGCTCCCATGTGTGAAGAACTTTTTGAGTAGGAATCTTTCTAAAATACTTTGTGAAAAAAGAAAAAGGTCATATTTATAGCATTAATGTAGGAAGCACCATTGTTTCTGTCCTCTCAAGAATAATGATTAATAAACATCTTAACCTTTCCTCACGAGAGTTTTGCATGTAATAACTTCTCTGCAAGTACAGCGCGCTTCTGTACAAATATCCTCTCGCTCCTGAAGCTTTCTGTTCTCATCCTGTTCCACACTTTTCAGAAATGCCCTTAGTTTAGTCAAATCCATCATGACTTCCTAACTTGCCCTTATCTTCTGTTTTTACTTTCTAAGAGATTTTTATTTCATCTTCAACAGCTTCTTTCGTAACTCCTTTTTCCTGCTCTTGGCTACAGAGAAATAAAACAAGATCTGCCAACATTTTTCCACCTGTTCCTCCTACGTCTCTCCCCCATTTGATCTTCTGTTATTTTCGTCCTATCCATTCCTCACACCTCCTGTCCTCCACTGCGAGTGATTCTCAGTGAAATAAAAGCTAAACTGAGGAGGGTGAAAAAAAAAAGCAAAGCAAGCGAACGCTGCTTCCTTCCCCCAGAGGCGGTATTCCTCATTATGCGCTGAGCAGAGCAGCCCTTTACTGACTAAGACAGATGAAGCAGATACAACACTCGTACAGATTGTTTTCTCTTGTCGTTTTTCCACCTCCCCTCCTCTTCTCCATTTCCGTCTTGTTCTCACACTAATGTTAACTAAATGCTTTGTAAAACAGTATCTCACGGGGGTGGAAGACGAGAAAACAGACAAATCGAAGAGGAAGGATCGACGTGGCGCCACTGCGGGGCTGCATTCAACACCGGGATGGTTACAGAGTGTTTGAAGTGTCAGCTTCGCTTTCTGTCACACTGCACTGACGGAGCACATGGGAGTGTTATGGAGAGCCTTTCTGACATTCAGTCACCTGAGGAAATTTGAATTATGAGGCTCTATTATTCATTTCTACCTCGACATAATTCCAGGCAACACTGGATATAATATAAAGTAGTGGGGATAATGTGAAGGTGTGCAAATCTATAAGCTGGAAAGACATATTGATATCTACACTAGGTATACAGACATTTTTCAAAGTAAAATTATTTTTGCCTATTTATTTTTTATTTTTGCCATTATGCCTAAATTTAATTAGGCCTTATTTTAATTAGGCATAATGCAATAAATGTCCATCTGCTGAGATTAAGTAGCTCAATGTCACGTGTTTCTATGTGACACTGAGCTCTATATCCTGCTGGGCACGGCTTCTAGAAATAGGATGTTTAATGTTAAGTGGCTTATTCTCTGGTCTGTATTTTCCCAAAATATTCGTGCTCTATTAAGACTCAGACACAGCTGAGAATGGCACTCAAACACTCCCTGGATAAATCACCCTCAGCAGTGGGTGACAGTAGTCAAAGCTATTGGGTTCCAGCTTCAATCTGCAGTGAAGGAAATGTGACAACAAGATGGACAAGTCGATTTTCCTGCGTGATGCTTTGACACGTGTTGAAGTTCTGCAGCTCTTTGTGATCCCAGCTTCAAATTCCTTCCGTTCGTCCTTCAGTCAGTGTCGAGTTTGATGCGAGTGATATGAAATATATGCTTTTAAAAAGTAACTGCGGTAACATTGTTACTGGCCTTGTTTTCTAACCCTGTTTGTAAAAAGAAATTAATTTAAAAAAAACTCATCTACTGTGAGACGAACAGGAATCAATAAGTTTCTTTAGAGGGTTTACCCATGTTCTAAAATGACATATCATGAGTTAATGTTGATGTAATTAGGGTATAAATTAACCTGCATATGTACAGACCGAATGCTTATACTCACCTGGGCTTTTTCATTAAGGGGAAACAGGTGAGTGCTCACATTAAGCATCTGGACTAGCCCTTTAAGCTTCTCTTTATTATGGTTTTCTGTCTTTCCTTTCTGCTATTTTGTAGACCGCTGAACACCATTTCATTCAAGCATTTTCAAGAAGGTCTTCACGGGCTCATCGGCTTGTCATTAATGGGACAATAAGTTCCACCACGAAGCTTGACGGTAAAAGTGTATGACGCCTGAGCTTTTGCTTCACATGGACCATACCTGCACATACACTGACCACGCTTTAGATGGAGGAGCCACAGCTGTAATTGTATATATGTGTGACAGAAAATAAGGAAAACCATAATAGATCAACTTTGAATAAAACTACAAGGGTCAATACAGCTAAATGCTCCAATGCCTTCTTCCACTTTGAACTCTCTGGCTGCGAGGCACTGTTGAGACACCTTGCAATTGATCGGTGGTGCAAAATAGCAGGTCACAGCCCACCTAAGTTACACTTACAATGCCCCCCCCCCCACCCATGAGTGCCCTAAAGAATGCACTGCAAATTTGTCTTTTTTCTTACTAGTTTGCTCTTTTAATTATTTATCTTTTAAGATGGTATTTTGTAAATTTCTTTAACTAGTATTGTATTTCAAACAGGTTTCAGAATAGAAAACATAAAAACATAAAACATATGCAGCATCTTTCCAGTCAGGCTTAAGTTGATAGATTTGTTATCATACTCCACTTTCTACTTCCCTCTCTCGCTGTTCATCACTTCCCCCTCTCTCCCCTCCCTGCTGCCTGCTGCTGTAATGCCGATAGCGGCTGTAACTGCTGTCTCTAATTCATCATCCTCCATACAGCAGAGAGAAGAGAGGGAGGGACAGGAAGCAAGAGGAGGGAATGCAAGGAGAGAGCGAGAGCAAAGGAATGGAGAAAGAGGACACTGGGAAGAAGGTAAGAAAGGGATGAGCAGACAGATATTACATGAATGTGTTGAAAAAGACGAGGAAAGGAAAGGAGTGATGGAGGAAGACAGCGAAGTAGTTCCAGGAAGAGAAAGGATGCAAAATGAAAGAAGGTGAGGAGGAGAAAGAGAGTGAAACACAAAGAAGTGGAGGTAAACAAAGAGGAAGTAGAAGGCCAGGAAAGAGGAGGCAAAAAAAGAGGTCAAAGAAGAGGAAAAGGGAAAGAACAGCGACCGAAGAAGAGGAGGAACGTAGGGAGAGATGGAGTGAAGGAAGAAAGGATGACAAGAGAGGAGGATAAAGCGAGAGAATGAAAGGTTGAATGAGTCATATTGGCAGCCGTCACCTTTCAGTCAGAGACTCTGCTGGATTTATGAGGTGATTCACTGACACTCGCCTAGTCTAATGGATTCATCCTACAGAGACATTAAAATCGAACTGTCGATGAAGAGCAGCACAGAGGCCCCTGCTGATCTTCACTCACTGATTCATCCATTCATGCTACTGGATTCATTCTATAGAAACATTCAAACCAAGTTGCCCACAACCAATAACAACCTGACACTTATTCAGTCATTCACTCAATAATTTACAATTTCATGTAATCACACAGTTCATGAACACGTATGTTTGACAGCATTCAAAAAATTATTTAAAAGTGTTCTTTTTCTGGGGCTGACTGATTGTGATTGCACAGGATACATCCTTAATAGTAGAAGAAATAAAAGAATATGGTACAAATGTTTATGGTATTTAGGGTTTTATAAAATAAACAAAGGTCAAAACTTATACATACAGGGTCAAAAATATACATTCACCCACTCACATTAATATTCAGTGCTGCTGAAAGCTGCAAAATGTCTACATACTTGTTAAGGCCAAGGCCTTTCAACTTTCTGTCGCTGTGACAGCACAAAAAAGGGTTTGTCTCACAGCGCTTACTGTATTTCACTGACCAACACATAAAAAAAATTGACTTTTTAGCCACTTTTTTTTGTGTGTGTGTGTGTGGGGGGGGGTCTATATCTTCCACCCTATCTAACTTTCATCCTGCTAATAATTTAGAATTGAGATATTTTGTTTGAGATTAGTGAATAATTCAGCTTGACCTTCATTTTCTTTACAATTGAACCAAAACCAGAAATCTCAACTGAGAGAAACTCACACAGAAAAACATGTAACGTCCAATTAATACAAAACTCATCCCACACACCACTGCACTGGACAGACAGACAGACACACAAACACACACACAAAATGTAAATGTGAAAGGCAGCGGCTAACATATGAATAACCAATTAGAGCCCGACACATTCAATGTAAATTACTGAAATATTATGCCGCAGCCTCAGAGGGCTGAAAAACACAAACAAGATGAGTCTTTCATTTCCATTTGTGTTGTGGGTTTTCTCTCCTTGCACACAAACAACTTGTGGTTCGTAACAACTGTTATTTAATTCAAATAAAAGCCGGTCCAGTGGCACTACAGTGGGTTTGATTTGTATATGCGGACAGTTGCACAGACAACTCACACATGCGTCACGCGAGCCACCCTGAAGACACACGGACAACATCCGCAAAGTCTGCAGAACACAACATGCTACAGACTCAAAGGGAGTAATTTAAGCTTCAGTTTGTTTTTTTTATTTGCATACACACTACTTGGTGTATGTTGTCATTTTCTGTATTTGTGTGTGAGTGTGTGTGTGTGTGTGTGTGCCCTGTGTGTGAGTGATAACTACAGCGAGAAGCTCCTCAAAGCCGGGGATGAAACGCCGACAGGCAGCGTGACCAAAGACGGTGCTCGCCGAGCCGAGCCTGGCCACACCAGATTACAGCTGTTAACGCTCGTGTGTGTGTGTGTGTGTGTGAGCACATTTAGTTGTATGTGTGTGTGTTGTCTGTTATGTTTCCCTGTGTCTCTTCTATCACAACAGACAACACTGACCTGCTAGTTTTCACTCTTATTATTATTTTGCATTTCATTATGCTCTGCAGATTCTGTCTCGTGTACATTCAGCACAGAAATTCAAACAACATATGTTTAACAGGCTCAGTGGGACGCTGGAACTTCTAAGTTCCAAAAGTCTGAGCAAATTACTTTAAAGTGGATCTATTATGTTCATTTCCAGCCCCGTATTTTTATTACCGGACTCCACAGGAGCAGCTTTGCATGAGCCACAGTCCTCATTTGTCTTATGCTGGGCCTTGGTGCAGCCCCTTGGTTCATCCACGGTCTGAAACAAGGCCCTTTAATTCATCTCCTGTTCCCCTTAAGCCAACTTTCTTCCAATTGGCTGCACATCACAAAATAGAAGGTTTGAGCAGCAAGTGGTTTCTGTGCTCACAGGCTGTCCCTCAGTTGACCATATTAAGGATATTCACTTTCAGCCTTATGATATTTGGTAATACTATATCGTATTGTGCGGCAGCATGGTGGCGTGGTGGTTAGCACATCCCTGGTGGTTAGTACGGGTTCAAATCCACCTTGGCCCAGGCCTTTCTCTGTGGAGTTCGCATGTTCTCCTTGTGTCTGTGCAGATTTTCTCCGTGTACTCTGGTTTCCTCCCATAGTCCAAAGACATGCAGTTAGTGGGGTTAGGTTAACTGGTGATTTTAAATTGCCCATAGGTGTGAATGTGAGTATGAATGGTTGCCTGTATCTTTGTGTTAGCCCTGCGACAGGCTAGCTGCCTTTCACCCTATGACAGTTGGAAAAGGCTCCAGCCCCACTGCGACCCTGACAAGGATAAGCGGAAGAGAATGGATGGATATCGTATTGTTTCCTACGTTCATGAACTGAAATGAATTGAACTGAATGACTGCTCGGATAGGCTCTAGCCTATATTACACAAAATTACCACATTAAACTGATGGTTTAAAGTGGTAACTTCATATTTTAAAGGTCATCCCCTTTGCCAACTCTTGCTGTAGTGCTTGCATTGTGTTTCAATGACCCCTGTGACTTCAATTCTCAGGGGTCAGCTCTGAAGTACAGAGCTGTTGTTATCCTGGCTAGATTTTTTTTTTAAATTTTATACAGTAAGATGGCCGTCTGATTCCTCTAAAGCACACATATGAAGGAAGGAGATAACAGACACAAACCATAGAGCAATGCATGCTGGTAGCTAAAGGTTTTTACCAAATAACTTACTTGATGAGTTCTCTATCTTTGAATAGCTTTTTCCTCTACACCTAAAGAGCTAAAGTTAATGGAAGCTTTTGACTTTTGACAGGACTGATTTTCAATGAAAAACAATGAAAAGCTTGATTTCTCAGCAGCATTGCATTTTATTACAGTGGCCTTTAACATGCACAATTTCTCTGAAGCTCAAGAATGGAGACCCTGAGGCTAGTCATGCGGCAGGTTTGCTGTTTGCTAACCAGTTTGCCAAATCAGCCTTAAGGGTGATATCCTGTGACTCAGGAGGCAGATGGATCATATTCTAACTACATTCTGAGTGTGTGCGTGTTAGTTAAAAAAAACTTAAAGTCGTAGCATTGTGTGTAAATGGGTGATTGTGATGAATTGTAATCGCAGCTCTTGTAGTAACCATTTCTTTGTTTTACAGAATGTATGGCGCTGTAAAGCAGTTACAGATGCTAGCATAACATTACCAGAACATTTATTCTGTCATTTTCTGTTGTGCTTTTACCTGTTGTTCCTGGCCAGCTGACTGCAGTGCCCCCTGTTGGTGGATGAGGGATACTGCAGGCTGCTCAGCTTGATTGCCATGTGCTCCAAGGCGATTCGCTGGGCTTCACACTGACTGGAGATCTGCTCCACCTGGAAGAAACAAAGCAGGACATGCAGGGATATCACATGGATTGATAATCACACTGAACTATTTCTTCCACTTCCTTTATGCATTCTGAGCTTTTGTTCACTCCGGCGTATTCTTTGTTATCTTTGTGTTTGTTAGTTGTGCTTTAAGCAATAGCGACTGATGCACTGGCTCCACCAGATGCTGTAGATGTGGGTGCTCAGGACAGTTCACAAGGCTTCATAACGATCAAAGAAAATAAACAGATTTTGTAAGCTTTATAAGTTTCCTGTAACACAACCCACAAGACATTATTTACACTTTTAAATTGCAATAGCTACTTGTGGTGACAAATACAACGTACAGGGTTGAGTAGCAGCTTTTGAAACATTCAGCACTGACGTGCTTCTACAGACTGATTTGCACTACTGCTAAACCCTGATAAGATGCTGTTTTATATTTATAAGAATAAGATGTCATTCTGTGTCAATGGGTTTCTGCGGTATAGAATGAAGAATGCAATTTATTACCTTTTCAGCCATAATGACTGATGGCAAATCAGCATCACTTACAAATGTACAAATAAGCATCCATCTATTGACATTCATACAGAAATACAGTATATTCATAAGTGCACCCTGGACCAAAGAAAAGGGGCAGAAAATTGATAATTAAAAAATAATTAAATTATATAAAATACATTGAATAATTAAAGTAATTAAAACTGACACTTGAGTCAATGAGCTCCTTAAATACTGTATTATTACTGCTACTAATATCAATTCATTCTCTCAAAAGTTTGACTTGTACCTATTTATAGATATGCAATGTCTTCTGACAGCCTGCAACCTCGTACTGTCTACAGCACCCATGGGCCATCGCAATACAGTACACAACATCCTACGAGAAAACCAAAACAATCCCTCCAAAAAAGTCAGTAAAAGACATGTTAATTATTCTTTAGGCAAATGACTGTATTGCTATTTAATAGAACAGAGTTTCAGCAGAGGCAACAAAAAACAAACCCAAAAACTGATAAAGTTTTGAAAAAAAAATCTTCTTTGAAATAAAGAAAAAGCCTAATGTAAAATCAGTTACCATACCTCCCAAATTCAGCCCTATATGTGTGTGTATCATATCCTCGCCTTGCTGAATTTCAGGTTTTCTGTGAGAAAATGTTCCCTTTCTCTGGTCTACGACCTCTGTGAAGTCCACTCAAATCTAAGACTTTTTAATGCTTTCAAAGGCAAACTTAATTCAGTGCTTCTTATAACTTACAGATACCCTGTTTTATGGAAAGACCCAGATGACCAGAATCAGAGTAGCACAGTGAGCCTTCTTGAAAGTGAACAGAGCGTGTGTCCGCGGTGAAGTTGTGGGTCTGAGTGGGATCATCTTCCACTGAGTGTGATTAGCTGTTTATTGCAGATAAAGGAGATTCGGCCGTGCCGCATTTTGATGGACGTGCCCTTTAAAGCCCTGCAAGCATCCAGCAAGCCACTAGAAACACTCTCCATACTTATCCTCCATCTCGGCTGACAACACACACACACGTCGTCCATGCAACGGTATGTACATGTGTATGCATATAAATGCATGTACACACACACAACTCACTAACACAGATCACCCATAAAACCTGACACACACACTTAGTACGAATTGCTTTTCTATGGCACAAATTACCCCTCAAACACACACTCCCATCAAGCTTGCACAAATGTTCCCATAAAGCCACACACGCACACAAATTGACCATCAATTGCTTCACACACGAAAACAAACATATTCACACATGGAGCATGATTCGCTGCTCTTTCTCACAAATTATCTTACACACACACACACACACACACACACACACACACACACACACACACACACACACACACACACACACATCACAGCTAGTTGCACTCAGTATCCAGACACAATCATATAGAGGCACTCAGAGCGCCGCTCAGATGTAATTGCATACAAACTATATGGAGATGAGGCCTCAATTGAACCAATGAAGGCAGAGTGAGTGTGTACAGAACAGCTCCAATGTGCACACATACACACATATGACCGCCTGCTTTTTTCCTCATTCAGTAACAATATCTGAATAAAGTGTTGTCTGCGTCGAAGATCGCGTTCACCGTCCGATCTACTTAGCAGACTCGATGGAAGGATCTGGAAAGGTCATCCAATCTGTAGAAGGCAGAGCTGCTCAATCAGAGAGCTAATAAACAAACCGGCAATACACAATCAACAGCACTGTCTGCGCTGGGGTGTGTTTGAACGAGAGAATATTATGTTTGTGTATGTGCTGCTATTATAGAAATGAAACTAACTGGAGGCTCTGAGAGGAAAAAACTCAGTTCGTCTAAATGTCTCTCCACTTTCCTTCATTACTTCTCTCCACTTCTGTCTTGGTTGCATTTGCGGGCTGTTTGCTGGCTAGTTAGTCAGTCAGTGAATCAGCAAATCAGTCAAGTTGTTCATTAGTTGGTTAGATTGTTCTTTTCTGTGCTAATATGTTCCCTTGCACAGCTCATAACTCCGAATCCAGGCCAAGAACTACATTTAAAAATCCTCTGATTTGTGTAAGTTATTTGTAAAAGTGAATAAAGCCACATTTGTCAAGTAAATTACTGTACTTGCAGCAAAGCAGGAGTGACCTTGATCACAAGGCGGAACAGCTAATCCAAAATTTAAAAAAAAATAATTTAGATTTAAAGGGGACTACCATGCTTTTAATTATATTCTGTTGTTTATATGCTGATACAATGTTGGATGCTCATATTAAACATGGCCAAAGTTTCAAATAATGAGGTCAGTGTATGTGCAAATAATCCATGTGAGCTGAAAGCTCAGATTTAAGCTGCTCTAAACACTCAGTTTCAGACATTTCCTTCTACTCGTGTCTCTTTATAGTATCAAAGAGAGCAGATATCCCTATTCTGGTTATCTCAGACACAGAAGCTCCACCCACCTGCTGTTCACACCTTGTGGACATAGAGAGCAGCCAATGAGAAGTATGTTGGTTAAAGGGAGAAGAGGGAGCTAAAATGGCTTGTTGCAGAAACAGGACACACTGAAGGGCTGCAACAATCCCCACTATTAGATTAAGGATTATTCTGAACTGTGAATCATGCAAAGCTCTTACCAGTAACACATAAAATAAAATAAATATGTTGTCATGTCCTGGTTCTCAGACCCAGTGTTTTGTGGACTTTTTTTTAGGTTTTGTCTTATCATTCTGTTATCCTTACTTTTGCCTTTTGGTCGTTTTTCTTTTAAGTATTATTTATCACGTTCCCAGATAGTTCCTCCCTTTGTGTTCTCTCATGTGCTTGCCTCCGTGTGTTGTCAAGTTTGTTTCCCTAGTTATTCACTTCCTGTTTTATTTTGCCAGTCTCCTGTTCCGTGTGTGTTTTGTCCAGTTCAGCTTCCTCTTGTCTCGGTTCCTGTAAGTAGTTTCAGCTGCCCTTCCATCTGTTGCTCATTTCTTTGTTACCTTGTGTGTATTTATTCCTCAGTTTTCCCTCTGTTTTTGTCATGTGCTCATTCGTGGCTGTGTCTCTCCTGGTGTGTATTTGACCTCCTGTTTTTGCTACAGTTCATGTGTGTTTTGCAAGGTCTCAGCAAATAAAGCTGCTCTTCCGAGTCCTGAATTGTGGGGCCATTCTCTACATCCCACACAGCCATTCATGACATATGCATCTTTGGGTGATGCTACTGTATAAGAAAATGGCCAAGCACCAAGGAAAGTCTGCTGCAGCTAGAGGAGGTACATCAGAAAATACATTCAATAATAAGATGAATATCTCTAGGATTTCCTTTCCAAGACAAAGATGTCAAATCGAACAAACAGAATTAATCTCAAAATCACTTAAGTTTTTTTTAAAATATATGTCAGTGTTTTGTGGAAGTAAGTAAAGAAGTTCATTGCTGCCAAAAACTTTGAAGTGATAATGTGATACATTTGTCAGCGCTACATGGTCATGATGTCAGTCAGTCAGTAAGGAGGTCACTAACTGATTCAGTCTTGCAGCTACGCACTTGCTTAGTTATTTATTTAGTCATTTTTTCTGACGTTTGCAACAGGCGAGCCAACACATTCTTAGGTATGGAAAAGCCAATTACATCCATAACAGCTGACTAAAGCCATAATGAAACACACACACGCACACACACACACAGACATATATACAGTATGTGTACACACTGAGGCAATTTCTCCTGGACAGCTGCCTTGAGGACACAGAACTGGAACGCAGTGACTAAAGGAACACACACACAGACACACACACACACAGACATACACACACACACACACACACGCACACAGTGATGAGTTGGGCTGCTTCCCAGTCTGAAGGATCTTCAAGGATCTCTGTCAAAAATGATTTCTCTTCAAACTAGACTCATGCCTCCATCTCTTAGTTTGCATGTGCATGTGTGAACTGCTCATTTTGCCCCAATTGTCTATAGTAAGAAGGACCAAAAGAAAAGTAAGCATATATAAACTACTATTTATTTAATAAGCAGCCAGAAATGGGCAGTGTGTGTTCAGAGGTTCCTGAATGCATTATATATGCAGAAAAAGAAGATGATTTCTTAATGCTGCTATGAAAGAGACCACGATTACATCATCACAAAAAGTGCAATATTACTGGTCAAATGATTGCACAAACCTTCAGTTTAGCCAGATCAAGTGGACCTATTATTTTTTTCCATGTATACACTGTTACAGTGTATACATGAAATGCCTAATATAGGGATGTTTCAAATAATGAGGTAGCGTATGGACAAAAAGCCAAGTGCTGAGTTATTCTACTAAGTATGATGTCCATTGTGAGGGGCAGCAAAATGGTACATTTTAGGCTTCAGGCTGCTCTAAATTCCCACTTTTTTTCCTAGTCTTTGCTTTGTATGTTTTACATGAACAAGATGCTGGAAAAATGCAAAGCTACTCTGGCAGAGTCTGAGAATAAAAATATGGAGCTCAAAATAAGCACAACAGGTCCCCATCAATGTGTGAAGAACTGTCCATGGTACTTATCCTGAAACATGCTTTCAAATGGGCACAGATGTGCAATGTCGTTTTTCCATTAGTATCTACTCAGCTCGACTCGGCTCAGTTTTTAGGGTTTTCCATTAGGTGCTTTTACTTGGTACTCAGCCGCAGTTCCAAGCACGCAAAGTCAATCCGAAAATTTATCTGTATCCTTCACAAGAATCAAACCCGCTGTTTTTGAAACCCGGCATACAAATGACATCACCTTGCTAAAACAGTTCTCAATTGTAATGGGAAACAAACAAAACCTAGTAAAGTCGAGCTGAGTAGGTACTAGTGGAAAAGAGGCACAAGTGAACATAATTTGTCTAATGTAACATACTGAATGAAGAGCATTTTATGAAGCATTACCATTAAAAAACACATGATGGGGTTATTATGGACTAGACTGGAATTCATGCAGTCTCAGTTTAATGATCTCCTAATCTCATCTGATACAAAAAGTTACACAAAAATCTCTTCCATTTTAACAGTGCTGGTGGTTTCTTGTCTAGTGCCATCAAGAGGATACATTTGTGGTTTTGAGACATGTCTCCACAAGTACTGGATGAACTGTAATAGTGGCATTCCTCTGACTTGTTACTGTTATCATTATATTATGTGTGTCTGTAGCTACAGTAAATATGGTGGAGGTTTGTTTGCTGCATTTGTGATAAATTCATCTGTTTCTGCTGCTACACAACCAACTGAAAGATCAAACCTGATGTAAATATAAACAGAATCAAATATTTATCTCTTTCCACTCATTGATCATAAGATTTATTGTGATTTCAAACGGAAAGGCTGAGTCCAGTGTTTCCAGTCATGTCGTTAACGCTGCTAATAGACACACAAATCAATAGGAATCTGCCTCATTTGATGAATATGTAGACTGTCCTCACACACACACACACGCATGCACACACACACACACACACACACACACATAAGCTGTTTGTAGATCTGTGTGTGCGCGCGTGTGTGTGTCTGTGTTGCACTTCAATGTGCTGAATCAAGTCATTTTGGGGCTTTTTGTTTACATGTCAGGGCCAATTTATCTAGCATCCCTGGAAACCTTTACTAGCACAACCACTGGCTGGGTAAGCGTGTTTATGTGAGTGTTCTTTGTGTATTTTTATGCTTTAAAAATATATGTATGCATGTGTGTTTGCTGGCAATTGTGTGTTGATTTGCTGCTGTGGAACTGTGGCTTGATCCCTTATGAATGTGCATGTGTCCAAAGATGCGTCTGTTTGTGAGTGTGTTAGATGTGTGTGTGTTAGATGTGTGTGTGTGTTAGATGTGTGTGTGTGTGTGTGGTGTGTGTGTGTGTCTCCTGGGGTTTTCCCGGGGCTATAACTGCCAATCAAACAGCAGTGTTAGGACTGAGAGCTGAGCAGCAACAGCAGCATATAAACACACTGCAGGATCCAGAACACGCCGTCTGATCTTTAACACGATTCATTAAAAATAAATAGCAGATCATGAATCAATACACCAATCAATCAACTAATCAGTCACAGAATAACACTTCATTAGCCAAGAGGTAAAATGTGTTCACTTATTCCAAATTTAGAGTTCTATCTGTGCTATAGGCAAGATTATTTGTCTCAGTTTTACCTTTTGATAGTCACCTGTGAACCATCAGGGACAAACAGCAAGTTTTGTGCAACTGAATGTCCAGCAGTGCCTGCAGTGTCACCTCAGCAATGTTCCTTTAATCTACCAGGAACATCTTAATAGCAGAAGTCATGTAAATGAGTTCTGGCACTTTGGCAGCTATGTTGATCATTGCCTGGAGCTTTGCCCAGAAACATTGTTCTAAGAATCTGCAGGTTTTGTCACCACGCAAGTGCAGAGCAAATTTAAAGCAAGATTCCCACAGTGCACCTTCTGTCTGTCAGCTGCCAATGAGGTTTTACTGTATCCCCACAACTCTGCAAATTACTTTGGTTAAAACCTCTGTGTATCAGTTGCTTCAGGACTGATTTGTCAAGAAATTATCTGGTCACATTTGTTGTTTTAAAAAATAGGGCTTTGCCATGTTTTGTTTTACTTCATGTTTTTTTGTTTTGTTTTTTTAATGTGGAAAACAAAAATACACATAAAAACAGCTGAATTGAAAGGCAGCCAGTACACTTGCAGGAAGTCTTTCGAAAATATATACTGGAACTTCAGCAGTCACATGACAGCAGGTATAAACAAATACTGGGAAGTTCACAAAAGACACATGTTCCGGCTCCAATGAAATGCTGATCAATGGTTACACTAAACACTCACCAGACACTGCATAAGGTACACCTTGCTAGTACTGGGTGGGGCATCCTTTTGGCCTTCAGAACCACCTTACTTCTTCTTGTCAACATGGTGGAAAAACATTCCTCAGAGATTGTGGTCTGTATTGACATAACAGGATCACGCAGTTGCTGCAGATTGGTCAATTGCATATCCTGGTCCCATCCCAAAGGTGCTCTATTAGACTGAGACCTGTTTTCTTTAACATTAATACAAGGTAGGATGGATCCATATTTTCATGTTGTTTACACCAAATTCTGACCGTAACATCTGAATGTTGCAGCAGAAATCAAGACTCATTAGACCAGGCAACGTTCTTCCAATCTTCTATTGTCCAATTTTGGTGATCCCCTGCAAACTGTAGCCTCAGTTTCCTGCTCTTAGCTGACAGGAGTGGCACCCAGTGCAGTCTTCTGCTGCTGTAGCTCATCTGCTTCAGGGCTAGACGTGTTGTACATTCAGCATGGGTTGTAACGAATGGCTAGTTGAGTTACTGTTGCCTCATTATCTTTTTTTTTTCGGACTGTTCTAGAGACGGTTGTGTGGGAAAATCCCAGCAGATTAGCCGTTTGTGACCAGCAGTTTAGCACCAACAACCAGACCACATTCAAAGTCAGCCTTTCTTTCCCATTCTGGTGCTCAGTTTGAACTGCAGCAGGTTGCCTTAACCATGTTTACTAGAGGTGTGTGTGTGTGTGATATTTTTTTAAATAAATTAAAAAACAAAACTGGTGGCTGAGAAAAGGGGGAGAATTTAATCCATGAGATTTCAACGGGATCTATCTTTTAAATCCACACTTGATGATAATTTCTTGTAGCACGCATGTGTGCGTGTGTGTGTGCTGCAGGTCAATATCTGAGGCGAGATATTCTACTAACCGAGTGTTTTTGTCTTGATTGAGCAAAGGAGTGGGTAATGATGCGGGATCAATAATGGATATGAGACGGCTATATCCAGCTGGTAGCCCCTGTATTCACACACACACACACACACACACACACACACACACACACACACACACACACACACACACACACACAGCCAACAGCAACAGTTTATCAGACCATAAGAACAGGGAGCAGATGGGGACAAAGTTTGTTAAAGTGTAAGAAAATATTAGAGTTTCAGAATCTGTACCTAAATTCTGATCATCATCATCAAATGTAAACATACTGTTATACTATCTATAAATGTTGATCTATGAATAGCAAAGTACAATTTATAATCAAACATATTTTCAGCACGGTGCTCATGGTACTGACATCCTTGGTTTAAAATATTTTCAGACTTAGTATTGATTTGACAGCTTACTAAAGGTACTGGTTAGACTCAAACTAGCTAATAACTAGTAGCTAGTTATTAAAAACAATCTTAGCGGGTTTTAGCCTTTGTGTCATTATCAAGAAGTTAATTTTTTACCTGGGAAACGCAGATTTAACCGACAGAAAATCGCATCACTGACAACGTCTCTGCCATTTTTCTTGGTCTGCTGTGATTCTAATGGATGTGGCACTGTTGTGCATCATTTGTGTTACATTAACCATGCTTGTTTGCTGAGTGTTCTTAAGGCTAATCACCCCTTTATTTTAGGAATTTTGAAAGGCCAAAGTAACAATGTCAGTTTTGATGGATTTATTTTTAGATTTCACTGCAACCAGCTGATGGAGACAGAGATGATTTTATGGTTAATATGGACCTCACCGTTGTGGAGCAGTTAATAATGGAATTTTGGTGTTATTTATTTTAACGGATTAAGCAAATATCCACTAGCACACAATTGGGGCATTGGATTGTGATTTATAGTTTCATAAAAAGTAAAACCTTTTTTTTTTTATCACATTTAGGATTTTGGATATTAAAAAAGCAAATCTGTCAGCTTTCAGTGAACATCACACATGGCAAACCTCACTGATCCCCTCCAACACCTGTGTGCCCTCTAATCCCCTCCAAGACCTCTGTCTTTTGTTCCTGTCGTGCCACCTAGAACTCATCTCACACTCTTTCTGATTAAGATCAGATTTTTTTAATGTTGGTTAATTATTTCCTAATTAGTTTGCGTGTTAATTAGAATATTCACTAATGTTAATTAGCTGTATTAATAGGAGCTGCTGTAACACCTGCCCCCGGCTCCACCGCCTGCCAAATATCTTCATCTCAAACCAGCTTCCTATCGCAAAGCTCCAAAATGGCATCCCTTATTTTTATGCAACAAATGAAGGAAAAAAATTGGCTCCTGAGTCTCAGACATATTTGATATTAGAGCGGAATTTGTATAGAATTCAAGGTCATTTTCAAACACTTTACAAGAGTGTATAAGTGTCTTTTGCAACTGTATGAAGACACTGACATGGAGAGAAAAAGGCTAGTTTAGCTTTCTTGTAAAGCCGTTGCTGTTCTCTCAATGCTTGCACCTTGTCAGCCAACTCACAAACAAGTCAAAAAAGTTAATATAAGTTTAAATATATGTGAAAAGTGACAAAGAGGAACAGACTGAGAAGCAAGGAGCAAGGTCAGAAGCCCAACCAATAGCACAAATACTGCAGCTACAGATCAGACCTCTGTTAAAATATCCTAGGTATGCCTGGGAGGGTGGGGTTGGAAGAATTCCACCAAGGGAGCCCCAGACCCAGATGAAACATTTGCAGATCAACGGTGCAAGTGTCCATCAGAATGTTCCTCCTGCAAGAAACTACAGGAGGAGGTGACAGAATGCAGAAGGAATGAGAGATGATTATGCTGGGATTTACTAAGTTTGCTGGCCACTCTCTCTGAGGGGACATATTGGGCAAGACTGGGGCCAACAGGTGCAGGGCCTTCAAAGTTGGCCTCCAAACCAGCAGAAGTTGCTTCAAGGGGGTGATGGAGCAGGAGAGGAGAGCTGTGCGTGGCGAGGGCTAACTGGCTTGAAGAACCCCATCCGGGTCACATTCAGCAGGTTGTCTGATGCTGAAACCCTCGAAACATACAGGAAACATCACTGATGATGTCTCCACCTGCCTCAACATCATGAATGTTTTTTTTGTTGTTGTTTTGTTTTGGTGGGGGGGGGGTATTGAGCTTTCTCCACCATCACAAGATTACCGTTAGATATGACCTGATTCAACTGCATTGTTCTACAGTGTGCTTATTTATACATATTACTTCAGCATTATAATCTTCTTCCTGTCTCTAAAGCTACACAATAAGGTTTAAAACCCAATAAGGTTAAAAACCACCTATGTGGAAATAAAGCTAAAATAAACATCTAGTCATCATTCTTGCAATTTGTAGTTTCCCCAAAAAATGTATTAATCTCTGGTAACTCTTACTAAATGTCCAAAGTGTGAATAAGTATATCTTTAGGCATCAGGCGGTCTTTTAGCCTCTCACAGTTACAGCAGTTGCTAGTCTAGTAGTTCAAAGAACTTTAACAGTCACTCTTTTGCCTCTCCTAAAGTGACATACTTTACATTTTTATTTTTACAGCAGATTTCTGACTTATTTCATAAATCAGCAACAGTTCAGAATTATAGGCACACAAACACAGAGGTCTCTGACACATCTCTGTGCTAAATTAGCTGATCTCATAGTGTGCTGTAGTGATGCAGACTTAAAAACACCTTTAAGAAAAATATGTCAACAACCCCAAATGGAGAACTGAGAATAAAACGATGATCACCTAAAAAAAAAAATCAATAACATCTCACTTTTAGAGGACCCTGCACTGATTAAGTCACTTCTCAAGCTAACCATAACCGTGCTTGTTTAATCCTATGCAAAAACCTCACATTAGGTTTACACGTGAAACATTTAGATTGCAGAGATTAGTTTGTTTTAACCAAAATAACGTGTCACACAGCTTTGAGAGAAAAGTTAAACTGATTTAACAATACGGAGGATTTGTAAGACGAATTATGAAAAATAAAAGTAAACTGGTGGCTGTTACTGTAGGTAGGGAGTGACAGGGTGGGTGAGCAAAGCAAAGGGAGAGGGGAGGGTGGTGGAGAGGGGGACAGAAAACATCTAAAGTCTCCAGCAGTCTGTTTATTTAGTCATTTACTTAGTGTTTATTCACTATTTATCTTCATCCCTGTTAATTCATGCGGATATCATCGTAACACTGCAGAAAAGGTGGAAGGCTGGATGATTTTCTTTTAAAATACAAATTTGTTTTTAAATTGCGCACATGCATGCACACACACACACACGAGCTAGCTTTACTGTTTCATCAACTCTATTCCTGTGATACATAACTCAAAATGTCCCCGACTGTTTCAGATAAGACTCAGTCTCCCATCATCTCTCCTTACTGCATCTATGTCTGTGCCCTGCAAATCTGTACACAAATTTTAAAAAAAAGGGAGGCCAGCAAGACAACTTATGAGTTGAGTCAGGATGTTTTGGAAACATTTTTTTTAAGGCATGTGGAAAAAATCTTTTTGCAGAGTATTTTGGGAAGTTTGTACATTGAGAGAAACCTTCAGAAAGTGGGACTTTTGTTTGAAAGGCGAGGACGGTTTAAGATGATCGGGACTTTTATGTAGTGTGGAGCGTTCTTGACGAGTGAGAACATTTTTAAAAAATGAAGAAATATGTTTTGTTACTTTTTTATAAGTGACAACATTTTTAAATTGGGACCATTTTGGATAGATGAACAATCAGAAACTAAGGACACTTTTGGCGAGCAGAGTAAGACTGGACTGTGAGGACAGTTTTTAGAAATCTAAGACTTTTCTGAAAAATGAGACTATTTTACAAAATTTTATGTATGGGAGCATTTTTTTTTTTAGAAATGGAAGAGAAAAATTTCCACAGTTCAGAGATTTCCTTTAGAAAATCCTGACATTTAATTAAAACAAAGGTTGAACATTTTCAAAGGTCGAGGACATGTTAACGGAACATCTTAGTCCTTGTCTGTATACAGACATATAAAGAGATGCATACAGATGTGTGTGTGTGTGTGTGTGTGTGTGTGTGTGTGTGTGTGTGTGTGTGTGTGTGTGTGTGTGTGTGTGTGTGTGTTACGAGTCTGCACATCTCCAAACAAATCAAAGAATGGAAATATGAAATTATAATCTACTGTCAGCAGAATCCACACATCCAACCATGCTTTGCCCTGCTGTTATTTTCTGCTCCATCCATCCCTCCATCATCTTCTAGCCATCCCTCCATCAGGTAGAGTGACCTTGTATTTCATTTACTGATAATTACATGGATTTATTCCACCAAGAGGCTTTAATTAGAATGCTAGAAATATTGATTGCCTCTATCATCTCCCTCTTTCCTCTCATCCACACATCGCACCTTCACTCTAGCCCTCCATCCATTCATCCCTCCATCAGCCCCCAAACTGTTTGAGAATGAGGTAGAAGAAAAGTATTACATTATGTTAAAAAAAGGAGAGCGAAGGGAGAAAGAAAAAGGCCCAGTAAAGAAAAAAGGGGAATGGTGATGGATGAAGGAATTGTGACGCTGTTGAGAAGAACACAGTTGTGGTTTACTTTGTTTGTGAGGACGCTAAACACAAATTATACTTTTTGTAAAGTTCGTTTTTAATTATCCTTTTGTTGATTGAAATGCAATTCTAATTCATTTTCATATTTAAATACATGTAATTACTATTTCGGTAAACACAGGGTTTTTAACCAAGATGCATTTACTCCAAAAACCGGTAAACACTGCTGTGAGTGACTGATGATGACTTCTTCTAACTTTTTGTTGAATCACACCACACAAGGGATTCACCTCAAAAGCCACCTACACAATTAGACCAACTGTTCATATTTCATCAATGTACAACTCCAGCTAACTGCTGATTCCAAGATGTTACACACCAACCCACCGACAGCTGGGGCTGCAGCCAGACCGACTCTGAGACAGGAAGTACAGCAGCAAGGAAAGCAAGGTAAGATGGATGGTAGCTATGCGAGACCTGTGCAGTTCTGCAGTATATGAATATAGAAATGTTGTACAGTATGTAGGCTGCATAGCCCTTCATCTACAGCGATGCACACTCACATTTAGTGCAGGTAATGCAGATTCACACGTTTCAGAAACCTTTCAAATGGGATTTGGCTGTTGACAAATATGATTCACAGGTTCACATTTCTCTTAAATACACATTTAGACTGTTTCTGAATCTTTTCTTACTTTCAAACTAACTTGTTTGATTTTCTTTCCCCTTTAAATGAGTTGTAAGCTAGTTGGGAGAAACATCCCTGCTGCCAACCAAAATATTTTAATATGCTACTGCAATACTACTAAAGAAGTGTGTTGATATTTTTTATATTAAAAATCAGTCAAATGTTTCTGTGTAATGTTAATGTATAGCCTAGAGTGCTGAATTCTGCATCTCAGTGGAGTTTGTTTGTTTTTTTTAAGCTGAATTTACTATTTGATTTAGTGGCATATTTCCTACCTGAATCATTCTCAGTGCTTCCAGCAGCAGCAGACGACGCTGAAGAAGCTCTAAAAATTGCATGTTCACTGCCAATCAGCACAGAGAGACCACGCTAAAAGAAGAATGGACTTCTTTAGTTGGACATAACTCAATTAGGACAGTAACATGGTAACAAATTGACCACACTGGATTTAAAAGTTGATCATAAGTCCAGTAGTTGGACTACTGAAGCTTTAAAATGAAGCAGTAAATTTTAGCAGCAGCAACAAGCCTGCTCGCTCGCAGCTCAGTTTGTGTGCTGATATTAGACACTGAAGGCAGGCAATCACATGGACTCCAATGATTATTCATTAGCAATTTGATAGTTAATTATATCTGTAAGTTGTGATCATAAATGCACTGTGGGAATGCAAAGAATCTACTAGTGTGTATGGGGCAGGGGGAAAAAAGAAAACAGACTGAGCAAAATTAAATGAATGTTCAGCCGAGCTAACAGGCCCGCTGACTTTATTTTCTGCTGGCCAAAGCAGAAAGACGCCGCTCAGTTTTTTTTTCTTTTTTGATGTTTGATTAATTATTTTGGTGCCAATCCATTTCAGCTTCCCTCCATATTTAATTAAAATATCATTTTAAAACATAATTAAGTTTTTAATCCGACTGCGAGTGAGTCTCCAGCAAAGCAAAGAGGACTCCTCTCTCTCTTTTTTTTTCTTCGTCTCTCTCACCCTGTCGGCAAATTGGAGGCTGCCTGCGGGCTTCATACACAACCACATGCTCACACACAAACACACATACACAGGTAGAGGGAGCAGTGTTCCTTTCAGTTACTACTAAGACAGAAATGTGAATTTTCCTTTAGCGTTGATACATTCAGTCCAGCCTGACTCTCTTGTGTGTGTGTGTGTGTGTGTGTGTGTGTGTGTGTGTGTGTGTGTGTGTGTGTGTGTGTGTGTGTGTAAATACCCAGCATGTGGCCTGGCAGCTGCTGATGGCCAAGCTAATTATGCATGAAATCAAATATGATTTAAAAAACAACTTCACAAGAAACTCCTGCTACAATGCCACCTCACACACACACACACACACACACACACACACTCAGCAGGAGAGAGAGGCAGATGATGGTATGATTTTGTCTCCAGTGTGCATAGAAGGAAGATGGAAAAGTGCAGCAACAAAAGATGCGCTTCCTGGAATCATGTTCATGCTTGTTTTATTGGATTGTTACTATTCTGTACCTTTTTCCTTTTCTTCTTCCTTTCATTTCTGAAAGACATTAGAGGATATCCATCCATCCATGTTCTATGGGTCCTGCTACCTTTGCACTCATCATCTCCATTGTAACGATTTAATGAGGAGTTGCACAAAATAGCATGAAAGCAGCATATATCAGGGCTTGATCGCTTAATGAAATATGATGTATTGCTATCCATTAAATGCAAAGGTACTGCATGTTAAGTAGTAAAAGTTTGCAACTTACACCAGCTCCAACAACAGCGTGCTGCTAATGGATCATGACAGTAATCCTTTAGTCATTCTACACTTTTGTTGCTTGAGTGCATTCTGGCAGTAATAACTGCTGAAAGTATATCTGCCAACTTATTCTAGCATTATTTATTTATTTTTCATCCTTCTATGAAATCAACACAACGCACAACTGATTTACTAGCGGACATTTTCCTTTGCTCTCTTTGAAAGTTCGGTCACTGCTAAGCAGCTCACCCCAGCCCTTCCTATCTCTGCTGTTTCCTTTCCAACAGGCTAGCCACACTGGTGTGGCTCTCCAGGGAGTCTCTTGTTCCACAGTGGGTTGGACTCCAGCCCTCCCGTCTTGGATTGTAGTTAGAGTGGTCAGACTTTTTCTGATGTGGAGATCCACTGTGACTTGGAGGGCCACTCTAACTAGAACCCACAGCAGGTGGAGAACTGATCAATGCACTCCAGGGCTGCAGAGCAGATCAAGGACTACCATTGCTAACTGCTCTCCCAAACAGTGGCATCAGAGCACAACCATGGCAGCTGACTATTTCTCCGTTTTGTACTTGTCACCAAGTAGGTCTACTTAGATTCATAGAGGAGAGCCATTTATATGATATTATTTATTAATCCTTTTAAAAAAGCATGGATTTGCCCCTTTTCCTTTGTGCGCTCGCACATATGTACTACAAAGTCCTTCAGCAAGCGAAGAAGCTGAATCACCTGAGGTCAGTAATTTCTTCTTCTGTCAGTATTAAGATGCTCTTTACATAAACATAACTTATTTTGTAGAAAAGACAACATTTTTCAAAGCTTAAGTGATGTGGCCATATCAAATATGGCACTTCTGATTTCTGTGGGAAAAAAAAGCATTATTTCATGCCTGGCTGAGTTCAGGACATTAAAAATGCAGCGGGCTCCTCCAGAATCAAATTACCTTGAACTGATTCAAAGGCTTCTCATATCCATCACCATGCACTGTGTGGTCTCCAAAACAAGCAAATTAGATGTGGCATTTATTTACGTGACGGGTGGCAGAGGGGAATTAAGATTTTGGGGGGTAAATTACAGGTAATTAAGGTCCATTCTGTGTAATTCTCAGCTATTAGATGTAATTTGACGGTGATCGTCTGGGACTGAAATTAATGTGTGACGTGGCAGAGAGAGGAGAGTGGGTGCACGGTCCACCTCTTCATTTATTTTACTTCTTTCTCTAGATCCTCTGTCTTTTTACTCCACCTCCAGCCCACCGCTACCTCCTCTTCTTCTTCCATCTTCAAGGACACCAATCCAGTTATTTTCAATATCAACATAAATCAAAACCAACACATGACACAGCGGCTACAAGCCTCAAACACTACTGGCTGATACAGAGTGAGATGAAGGATGGAGGAAGAGAAAAAGAAAGAGAGAAGCAAGGAGGATAACAAGAAAGACAATATGAGGGTGGTAGAAAATATGGATTAAATGGACCTCTTTGTATAGATAAAGAAAGAAAGAAAGAAAGAAAGAAAGAAAGAAAGAAAGAAAGAAAGAAAGAAAGAAAGAAAGAAAACAGCTTGGCCTTGGTCTTTCTGACAGCAAAGTGCTTTACGGCTGTTGGCATCTGCCACAATATGCCACAATCGCCCCCGAGGGCTTCCTTTACTGGATTATTATGGTTGCCAGGGTGACAATACCACACACTAGCTCAAATGAGACTAAAAAAAAAAATTTTTCCCCTTTTTTAAGGCCTCAAATTAGCTGGGGAGACAGCTAACCCACTCCTTATTTGAGACCTTATCTGGATATATTTTCCAGCTTCATTAGCCATGGTAGGCAAAACCCAGTTTTAGGGTAGGATCACTTAGCTCAGATTAGCAGCTGCTGCAACAATGACTGAGAAGGCGTTTGTCCACATAACACTAGGAAACAGCAATGTCCTCATGAGTAGGATGACCACCCATTCCCTTCTGCTTTTGCTGGTCAGGGGTCACGGGTAAATCAGTAAATCAGCAATGGCAAGTTTGACTGTGACAAAATGTGTTTGATCGACTCTTAGAAATAATTTTGGCTAGGTCTGATAAGGATTCTGATCACAGGATTTTGTTAAGCTCATCAGTTTGCCTTATTTCATTCAGAGTCCTTCCTGAAGGAAGTCTCACCACTCTGCACCATGTTGTTGCTCTGAGCACCCTTTTGGTCAGTTATTTTGAAGCAAATTAACTTTAATTTCAGTGGTCACTGGGGCATAAAAACTGCATGAATAGAATCATAAGTCAAATGTGATAGCGGGGAGGGAATTTGGAAAAATTGTGCATATTGTTACAAGTTATTGCAATATGCAAAACCAATGCATACAAGTTGAGGTGGCCCCCTGGTGGCCACTCAGTAATGACTCAGTAATCAGAAATTGATTTCTTGTATGAACAAATCTTGGGAAAGTGGTATCATACAAGGTTCTACTGGTAATAGGATCTTTTTTTTTTTCTGATTGTGGCCATATTGGATTTTTTTGCATACCAGCCACCAGGTGGCCACCTCAACTCTTATACCGTGACTTTTGAAAACCTTATGACCATACCTAAGATCCTGCCATATTGCAAAAACTTGTCACAAAGTGCACAATTATCAGTTTTTTCTGAATTCCCTCCCCGCTAAGATAAAAACTAACAAATCAGGTTTCAAAAAGATTTTTCTTCCCTGAAAGTTATGGTTCTACCAATATCTAAATTGGGTTTTATGCTTCAATCTACATTGTAAGTGTGTCATAACCGCAAACCCCTCTGAAACCATTTGTATTCTTTATTGCAACAAGTAAGCACATGTGTACAAATTAGCAATCACTACTGCTATCAAAATTATTAGCTCCCCTGATGCTAATTGTGAATCCTTTTTGCTGGATAACAGCCTGCAGTCATCTCACACACGTCTCCTGAGCAATGCACGTCCATTCTTCTTTGACAGATTTCCTCAAGCTCCTCCAGATCTGGCATGGACATTGGTCATTAGTTCATCCCACAGATTTTCAATGGGATTCAAATCAGGGCTTTGTGCAGGCCAGTCAATAGCATTCACTTTGGTCTTCTAGAGGTAGTTCTTCACTAGGAGTGATGTATGTTTTGGGTCATTGTCATGCTGGAAGATATGACGGCCCAGACCCAGTTTTGCTGTTAACTGCCTGAGGTTTTCTTTCAAAATCTTCACATATCCTTCTTTCTTCGTGATTCCTTCCACTTTGATGAGATTCCCAGTTCCAGAGACACTGAAACATCCCCACAGCATAATCCTCCCACCACTGTGCTCTTTGGGTTGTACGCCTCTCCCTTCTCTCTCCAAACATAAGCAGCCTTTCTGTGGCCAAAGAGCTCTAGTCTCATCCCGTCTGACCAAAGGATGCACTTCCAGTATGCATAATATCTGTCCAGGTTGTCCTACTTCACTCTGTCTTGACGGTGTCTCTTCTGTAAAAGTGCAGTTGTTCTTGGTCTGGAACCTCACAGTCCATTCCTCTGCAGGGTGATTCTCTTCTTTAAGACGACAGTTCCTGACTTGGCTAAGGCATTCACTAGTGTCCTGGCAGTTGTTCTGGGGTCTTTAGACACATAGCTCTCTAGTTTTCTTTCCAGAGTCTTTAAAATCTTTTGCTCCCTACCTCTGCCAGGCTTGTTCTGTGCTACGTGGCTCTTTGAATTTTTGGATTTTACTTCTCACTCCAGTTCTTGATATTTGGAAATGCTGTGATAACTTTGTATATCCATCTCATGCTTTGCGAGCATCAACAATTCTTTTTCTAAAGTGATATCTTTTGTTTTGATGCTTTCTCAAGTGACAGCTCAAACCCTTGCTTAAGTTTTTATACTGTGTGTAACTTCGATGGTAACCCTCAGTTTTAACTTGATTTTACAAGTTTTGAGTGTTGCAAAGCTAAAGCACATCATTCCACAGCAGTGGTTTGAGCTATGGCTCAATAGAAAGGTCAGTTTTTCAGGGGGCTAATAAATACTGACCCTGGTGATTTTTTTTTTTTGGATTTTTTTTTCCTGAAATAATTCTGTTATTGTGTGCAAATTGAAATAATTTATGCTTTCTAAATAAAACTAGTATGTTCAGAAATGCTGCTTCAAAGTAAAAGTTGCACCTTTGGTAAAGTGCTGGTTTCAGCAGTAAGGCACAACTTTACTTTGAAGAAACTTTCTTTTGGTCTTTTGCTGTTTGCACGTGATTTCACCCAGCAACAGCTAGCAAACTTCCTGCAACCATTTGCCAGCTGGTAAGGGAAAACATACTTTTCCCTCCTGACCGGAGGTTGCTAGGGGGGTTGCCAACAAGTCTCTAGGCCTGTATGGCTGAGTCCCAAGCATTCATGTAGTTTGTGCAACTGAAGTGCAGTACATGAAGTCAGATACAGGTCAGTAGCTTCAACTAATGTTCATCTCGAATGTCAAAGTGTGGAAAAATGTGTTGTTGCTGTGTCTTGTTGCTGACTACTTGCTTCCCTTTATGGCTACTTCTAGCAGTTAATTCCAGCATAATGGCGAATAAATGCCATAAATGAAGCAGCAGGAATATGTAGCTGATAAATTAAATTAGAAATTTTGTGTTGAAATTATGTCAACATGGAGAAGAATCTTGATGGAAGGTTTCCAACATCCATCCAAGAACCGAGGCTGTTCAAGAGCAAAAGTTCTATTCGTGATAAAGCTGTCGCCGAGTACCGCATTTTTATTCATATTCCTACCAAGTAGGGTTTTTTTTTCTCATCGCGGTTTAGCTTTCTTCTTGCACGTTTGTCTGTGTATGAAGTTCTCATTAATAGTTTTTAAACTGCCTTTACAGGAAAAATTAAGGCATGATGAAGAGCACAAATGTCAATAATAGCACACATCTTTGTCCATGATGTTGGACACTGCTGTACACACAAAAGCCATGGAAGTAATTGAAGAATTAAGAAAACGAGAACCTTAGAGAAACAAATTTCACACTGACTAAATGACAGTCAAAATGTGTGTTCTTAAGAAGTTGACGTATGAAAGAGGTTTCTATTAAACAGAAAAGCAAATACATTATGAGTCTAACACAGAGCAGGAAGCAGTTATTGCACCTGGATTGGCTGAGTGTTTTACTTTTGTCTCTTTTAGTAAGAGTGAGCCTGTCAGATGGCAGGAAAGTCAACCAAGGGCACTATTTCATATTTAATATTTAATATGCTCCCCTAATCATGCTCAGCCGGTGTGTGTGTGTGTGTGTGTGTACAGAGAGGAGAGGGTGAGTCTAAGTGGGCGTGCCTCTCTGTCAGTCAGCATTTGTGACTTGTCTGCAGGTTATTTAATGATTTTACACTCAAGTGATTTATCATAATTTTTCCAAGACAATCTTTTATTATTCTTTGCTTTCATCTCTCACACTCACTCTCTTTCTTTCTTTCAGACACACACTTTCCCTCTCAGTTTTCTTGCTCTCACTCCCTCTCTCTCCCTCTGCAGCAGCATCATCCAACTCCTTGGTCAAAGTGGAATAATTGTCAATGAATATTTAACAAGGTTTCAGATGGTGGGATAGACACATCATCCTCTCTCTCTTTCACACACACACACACACACACATGCGCGCGCGCACACACACACACACACGCACACACACACACGGTTCTCTGTGATCCAGGCAGAGGTTAGCGATACGGCGTGGTCAGTGGTGCGTACAGCAGCCAGTGGATTAGCGGAGCAGAGATGATGAAGGGCAGAATAAGTACTAAATAAACACCCTCTGCTTTCGCTCCACATACAGTAACACAGCTCAGCACCAGCAGCCATTTCTCAGAAGCCATTTTGTGTCCTTCTCGACCCCCACCCTTCACCGACTGGACTCCTTTACTGGAGGAGATCATGAAATCGTAATTAACCACCAGCGGCATTAGTAATTCCCAGTCCTGTGCAGACTAGGTGTGTGGAGTGTTTGAAATATTCACAGTTTGCCTGGTCTGGAGGGTCCAGATGTGTCTGAGAGGTTCCAGGTTTAACCATGAGATTAGCAGCGGTGAGGTACCCTTGAGCCCTGAGGTTCTCAAGGACACCAAGGAAACCTGGAAAGGAGCAGCCTTGGAAACAAATACATGTTGTACAGTGTCTCAACTGTCCATAATAACAACGCTAAGGTGGATGAAGCATTATTGATCAATGTAGGTTTAGGGCCGGATGATAAAACAATAAAAAATAATTGTTGTGAAATAACTTTCCTCTATAGCAATATGAGACATGGTCAATATAAAGTTGATAGAAGTCATTCCATCCATGCTTTGACTGGCAACACAAAAAGCCAATGACACTGAGCATAGCACTGTGCTGAACCAATCGAGGTTGGAATCGAGTTAGAGCGACATTATGTTATGACACACACACAGCACAAAGAGTAGGAAGAGTGGCCGTCGGCAGCACACGGGCTAATGTTTCGACTACTGCAGCCATGCGCACCAGTACATTAGGAATGTGAGCGAGATAACAACAAAGTGACAACAGAAAAAGTTAATGAAAATGGGCGTTACCCAATATGACACTCCAAAGGACACTGCCCAAGGCTCAAAAGACGAGGACATTGTTGAAAAAAATGGTTTGAGGAATTTGGTAATACTGAAATATTTTGACTATTAAAGGTCAACAGAGAAGCAGCGCAGCATACACTGCTAACTGCATTGAAAGCATGTTCCCACAAAGGTAGGTAGTACCATGACAAGACATGATGCCAGTAAGCACTATTCAAAATGTTGGATTCAAGCGGCTGATTAAGGTCCTCGATCCTTACTGCCGACTTCATTGAGACAGTACTGCACTTGTGACTTTTTTTAGACATTATAAAAGAAACTAGAGGCTCAGCTCTTTGATGATGGCCTTTTTTCCTTACTCACGCACGCGCCAACTCAGAGTGAACATACTTGAAGTTTATTGAACAAACTCTGATCAGCTGTTCTGGAGTGGGAAACTCAGAGTTGATCCCAGAGATGCAATAACATAATGATACAGTATATTTGAATGAAAAAAGGTTTAGTGTGCTAATAACTGACCTTATCTAACTTTAATCATGTGGTTTAAGTGTTCACACTTAAAATCCATTTAAAATATTAGGATATTAATATTTTAGCCATTTAAACAATGTTGCAACCTTTTTAGTTACAGAGGAGTCTTGGTTAATAAAATGTATCAACGTTGAGCTTCAGCCAAAAAGTAAAATTGGAATGGAGGCTTATGCATTGTCTTTTTGTAACTTAGCATTAAAATAGATACATCAAAGCAGGCAAATAAGCAAAGTAATTAAAAAATATGCATTTGTTTTCTGGGAAATGGCTTGAGTACATTGCAGTGTGGGATACTATAATGGAATCAACTTCTATTATTTATCAAACTTCTATAGATAGAGCTTTAATACAAAACACTAGAATCTCTCTCTCTCTCTCTCTCTCTCTCTCTCTCTCTCTCTCTCTCGCTCTCTCTCGCTCATTGTAATCAGCAGCCCTTACAGCCAATCTGCTGGCCATAAAACTGTCTGCAGCCTGATGATGTACAGCTCACAGAATTACCTTATCTGCCTCTGATTTACTGTGCCTCACAGGTAGAGAGACAAAAACAGCCTCCACACCTCTGTCACATCCATCTATCCATCCCCCCATCCCCTCATACATCCTGCATTCCCCCTTTTCCACACTTCAACCTTGCTTTTATCACTCTTCTATCAAATCCTCCTGCCTTTCTGTCTTTTGTTCTTCATTTCTTCATTTCTACCCCTCTGTACTGCCATCATTCTTCTCTCATTCTTTACTACTATTAAACCTAATTCTATCCATCTCTTCTCACTCCTGCTTCCTCTTGTTTTCATCCACTGTCCGTCTTTGCATGTTTTTTTTATCCGTGTTGTTTTATCTTTGTTTCATCTTATCCCTCTATCCATCTGTCCATCCCTCACTTCTGCTTTCAATGCTAAACTGTGCGCCATCCCTCCCCTTTTTTAATGTCCGCTTTTTATCCCTTCATCGCTCTGTCTTTTTACCCAGTTCTCTATCCCCGCTCTGTTTTATTTCATGTCTTCCTTTATCATTATTTTCCATATTGCACCTCTTCCTTGTCTTCTTCCTTGTCATAACTTTTTTCCTCTGTCGCCCCCACACCATCTCTTTGGCCTGTTTTCATTTCATAACCTCTGTTTTAGCCCAATCCCTTTGCATCTATCCCTCCTCTGCCCTCATCTTGTCCCCATCATCTTAACATTTATCTTGCTGTTTGTCCCCCACACATCCTACTCTAATCTTTCCTTCCATCCATCCCGCTTTTAATTTTTCTTCCCTTCAACATTACATCCCATCTCCCCTCCTCCTGCTTCTCACGTGGCTACTTCTCGCTTCTCTTTCTTGCCATCAACAATCCTGTTCATTACGTTCCCTCCTGCTCTCCTTCGTTCTCTCTCCTCCTTTTTATGGTAAAAGAAGAAAGAAAGCTCTGACTGCCCTGCTGTTCAGCTCTTCACCAGCAGATGAAAACAAAGGGAAGACTATGTTCAGGTTGCCATCAGGAATAACGTGCATAAACACATTTTCTAAAACAGTATTAAATGGTGCAAAACACACACACATGCGCGCACACACATAAACTCAGCATCAGACGCTCTGACAGTAATTACAGCCTACAGTGGTCCTTGTTGTCTTTCATTTAAGAACAAGATGGAGAATCTTTGATCAGAAATGGAGACAGAGAGGGTGTATGTGTGTATGTGTGTGTGTTTGCACAAAAAGTGTGTCCGCCTTGATGTATGAATACAAATGACTGAAATGATATCAAAATGTGGTTTTGATTGTGGATTGGAGAGGAGAAATGGGGAGGGGGTAATTAAGTCACCAGGAGGCCAGTTTCTGTGTGTGTGTGTGTGTGTGTGTGTGTGTGTGTGTGTGTGTGTGTGTGTGTGGAGAGAGAGAGAGAGAGAGAGTCCGTCTGTTCATGAGTATTTGTGTTTTTATGTGTCTATTTTGCGTGTCCCTGCAATAGATGCGTCAATTTATATTCATGTGTAAGTTTACGTGTGTGTGTGTGTGTGTGTGTGTGTGTGTGTGTGTGTGTGTGTGTGAGTAGTGTGCAGTGTGACTGTTTGAAAACATGTGTCTGGTTTTTCATCAGAGCAGAATTCCTCTGCCAACGTTCCTTAATGAAAAATAAATAGTGTCCACTGTTTCAGAGCATCTTTTCAATCAGCTGGAAAATACCCAAAGCAGTGAGAGACAGGAGGTTTTCAAAATGTCTCAACTGCTCAGTAGAGATCAAATCAGCATCCAATTTTACTCAAAAAAAAAAAACATTAAAAAACATTTCAGTGCTCGTAGTTTGAAAAAAGTCTTCCTTTATACTTTGTTTTTCGATCAAAAAAGTTGTACAAATTAGTAAAACTGTTGAGAATGACACCCGTGTACTTACAGTAGAAAACACAACCATGGGTTCACAGTAAATGTCTCATTCACCCAACCGACACTCACGAGAGTTAGTTTCTAATTGTTTACTTAAACCTGTCATACAGGTCATACTAAGCACAGACAAACAAACCAGTTCATGATTTATAGTGGATGATACTGCAGATACTGTATCAATATCATCAAATTATTCATGGTTTTATATAAGTAACCAGAAATGTCTGCACAGAGACGTGTTGGACAAAATGTTTTAATATTTTAACAACTCCAAATGCTGACAAATAAAAAAAAGCAGAGTTTTGGTTGGCTGGGGGTTGAGATGCTGAACATAACCTGCAGTTCCTCCAGTTCTCATCTGACTTGTAATTTATTCCCATCAACTAAAATACATAGTTCATTCATTTTTATTTAAGTGTTGAACATTCCCATATGTATAAGGCTGGAACCCCTAGTGCTGATTAAATAAAAGCACTTGCCAGTAAAAAAAAAAAAAAAGTGTTCCCATGACTTTCTTCTTTTTCATTTTGAGTTTTAAATGTTTCCTCCACACTGACCTCCACCTTTTGTTTGCAAGTCAGACTACTTTATGCTCATAACGTGTCCTTGCTTTTGATTATTTGCCGCTCACTAGAAATCAGGTTGTAATTTATTTTAAGACTTCTCTTACAGTTATTTTACAAAAGGATGAATGCAGCCCCTCTTTATTACGAGAATGTGTGTTTTAACGCTGCTCCTGTCACTCTGGATCAGCGGATCAACTTTTAAATAACTAAACTTTTACAGCAAAAATGCACACATGCAGGCTGTGGCAGTGGCAACATCGCCTCTACATTTCACCACCAAGAGAAAGCTGGAGGTGGAAAAAAAACCCAAACTTTTTTTCTTTTTTTTCTTTTTCTCCACCAGCCAGTCGAGCTGAAGGAAGCAAACTCATTTCTCCGCTCTCCGGGCGCTGGCTCGTTAACCAACTGCTCTGCCCAACGCTGCCACCGCTCTCCTTCAACTTTCATCAAAACTCAACTACTTCCTCTAATAATCACCGCCGCCATATCCGTGTTTAACAAGGTAATATGACACAAACCATCTGTAGCTTTAAAAAAAAAGAGAGAGAGAGAGAAAAAATAACACCCACTTTACATATTCACTTTTACCGTCCCCATAATTAAATATTTGAGAAATATCAGGAATGGAAAATTAAAACAGAAAAAGCCCTGTGCCACCGCTATCAATTTATTCCCTCTCTCAGAGTGCATTAGAAACGTCAGATTGCCGTTGGCAAAGACACAGAAAGAGCTTGGTGGTTTTTTTAAACTCACTTTATAAATTACATTTTGGAGTGCTTTGGCATGCTAATACCTGCTGCCACGGAGAGCAGACAGCGTTAATTATTTCTTATTGGGATCGGCGGCTATTATTTGCATATTTCATTTAGCTGTTATAGACGTTGCAGGTGGGAGGGAGGAGAGCAGGGGCGTGTGAGACACTTTTTACTTTGTGTCTCAACAACTTTTGGATTTGAAAAAAAAAACAGATGGATTCACTGACCGTATGTGTTTGGAGAAGCATTAATTTAGGCTGATTTCAGTCATTTCCATGAGCTGCAGCAGATTATTGGTGATAATTAACAAAATTAGCTTTCAAGATCACGCAGGCTCCGAATCAAAAAGGTCAGAAAACAGTTTTAAGAACTTCAGTGGGCTCAACTTTGTTTGACTAAAGCATCAATTATAACGTCATTTATACTCAATTGGCTTCAGGAGCAAATCAGAGCAGCTCTGTGTGGGGACGGCAGCAGGGGACAGTCAAACTTTCTAAGAGTTTAAGAGCTGGAAAACAGATGTGTCATTTATACAAAACATGGTGAAACTCATTTTCATCATAAATGGGAAAAGCAGAGCATTAGTGGTGCAGTGTGTTCAAACACAAGCAGCTTCACTCTGACTGATGATCAGCTTTAAATTATACATGAAGCTCAACCATCAGAACATTAGGAAACTTTTAAAAAAATTGAATTCATCAAATTTAATCAAAAATGTCATTAAAGTTGTGTCTGATGTTATTGAATTATTATGTTGCACGTGTTGTCCCTATTACTTTTATTTCACTATTTCAAACTTAAAATCAGAATTTGTCACAATGGCGCCCCTAGTGGCTGCTACAGTATTTGGCGTCTCGATGTATTATTACATTATTTATTTATTTATTCCACTTGTATATTACACAGCTCATGCATTACTCCTAGCAGTCCTCTACCACCTATTGTTACTGGCTGTAAAGTATTTATCCATCCACCCATTTTTCCTGCTTATCCAATTCAGGGTCACAGGGGGCTGGAGGCTTTCCCAGCAGTCATAGAGGGAGATGTACAGTATTAATTTTAATAAAACCCCTTTGCATTCATATTGAAAAGAGCAGAGAATAACCTAATGAATGCATTTCCAGTGTGTCACTATGACCATGTTTATACTGTAAACAGATTTTTGATTACGATTTTTTCAGGAACAGGAAGTGAAATACAGTATTGTTAGCAGCTTTAACCAACGTACCGAGTGCAAAACTCCCACAAAAACATTGCATTTGTTACATTTTTATTAAACTGTGTTGGTCTTTAAATTTAGGGGGTTTAACCCGCTTTATATGCTCTAAACAACACTGCTATTGCTTATTTTTTAATTTATTTGCACATGTATGTAAACATTGTACACTCACTATGTCTACATAAATTGCTTTTCAGAATAAATCACAATCTTTTTCACCATATTACACCATATCTTCTCACTTGCACTAAGATCGCTGCACTTCATATTTAAATTACACTAAGATTATAGTGAACAGCTATCAAATCCAGTTATTATGCCTGTTTCATTTGTCATGAAATAAGAAGGGAGCAGGCCTCACCTGGCCACGAAACTGTTTGTTAGTCAGTTTTCCGATGAATTCTGAACCTCCAAAAATGAGGGACTGTGTATTAAAAATCCCTGTAATTCTTACACAGTTCGTTCAAATTTTTTGTAAAAGCCCTTGAATTAAAGCTTAAAGTCAGCAATTCAATCGCACATGGATTGTTTGATTTTCAGTCCACTGTGGTGGTGTACAGAGGCAAAACTGCAGAACTGGTGTCTTTGTCCTAAACATTACAGAGGAGCTGTATCCCTAATCCAGCACACTTTCATCTTTTTATTTATTTTTAACAACCTACAGTGTTGTTGGTGTGAAACCTGCTTGCTGCTGTGTAACATAAAAACCCTCCAGCTGTAAGCAGAGTTTTATCACTTTCAAATGACCTGGAAATGCAGCTTTGCAGATCTTAAACCAGGGATTAACACCAACACTGAAATATTTTTTTTCCCAACACAAACTATCTTGATATAGTGCTACTGTGTGGTTAAACTAACTCCCCAAACTTCCTAACTTTAATCTTAATTTATGTAAAGTGCTGTGTGGTGGAGCTCCGGGAGCGGGACAAGCCGTCTGACTGGCTCTATCAGGTATCAGGCAGGAGTCCAACACTCAGTAATTTGATTTAAAAAGCTCGTAATAACCTGAGGTCAATATTTAAATCACTCAGAGGGGGAGATGAGCCACTCTGCATGTTCGGGATGCTTCAGTCTCCATGCTCAGACCAAACTCGGATCTCTATCACCTCCTCTACTGCCTTTGCTCGTTTCTTCTGCCTCTTCTTATCCTTACTTTCCTCTCCGTATGACTTCCTCTCTCCTCAATTCAAAGTACTCAGCTCATGGTCAATGTTCTGATGTTAACGAAATGTGACTTATTTCAGTGAGAGGTATTTCAGGGAGGTTCCATTTCTCTGAGCTTCTGCTGCTTTTTCTCGCAGTCGCTAATGTCACTAAATTATTGTCAAATTTTGAATCGCGATAGTTGGAGGAACCTGAGCCCTGGAATGAACCCCCACCATTTCTCAACTCAGGTGGAGCTCTGCTCTCCAGCGTACCATTGCTGGCTTTGTGGCATCCGTGACACTCGTCACCCGTTCACATACAGTGAATACAGTTTTTCATTTGCTTTGACTTCGACTCGTGCGTCTCGTGGCCGTGTTGAACTGAGGCCTTTTATCCCTCTGATACATATTTGTGCTAAAAATATGAACTTGGCAAAATTCACCTCAATATTTGTGAATGAATATCAGTAGTTTGGAGAGATTTCCAAGGGATTCATTAGAACAGTTTCAAACCAAATATTTTTTTTAATCAAGATTCTGTGAGAGGGTCAGTAATATATCTATTTATTTATGTTTATATAAAAATGTTACTCATGTTTCCTAAAGTATGAACATTTGCTTCAGTTAAGCTCAGGAAATTCGCTTGCTCACTTACTTTACAATTTATATTAACATGGCAACAGAGCAATCTCCTTATCCATCGTATTATAGTTTTCCTTTTACATTGTCACTAAAGATGTTTTAAACATATTTTAGAAAAAAAAATAGTGCATGTGAAAAAAATGCAAAAGACAGAGGTGGAAATATTGGATGCTGAAGCTCTACTGGATACGCCGCTGCTTCAAAGTTATACTTTTTTTTTCTGTCTTTCTTCTCTTACCAGAGTCTGGAAGGCAAAAGACCGACTCTTCACTTAACCCCACCTTGCTTCATTCTTCCTTCACTACCTACTCTCTGTATTCCCCTCCCCCCTTCTCTCACTCCCCCCCCCTCCACCTTTCCCTCCCTCTGTCCTTCTCTGTGTGGTCTGTAGGGTGAAATGGAGGCCTGGGGCCAACAAGCTGTCTCCACCAGCTACACTGATAAGACACACACACACACACACACACACACACACACACACACACACGCACACAGCTGGAGTCACCATACAAGTGCCAACAGTCGCAATCACAAATGTACAAGTGCCTCACACACACACACACTCGTGGGATCTAAATGTTATTTTACACAGCTCATACTCTGTGAAGTGCCACCTATGGAGGTCACTTAGCAATTTTACGTGTAAACTCCTCACTCTTGTACACGTTCAGACACAATTTTTGCATTCAAAATTGAAACACAAGGAAATGTGTGTGTGATAGGGGGAGAGGTGGATGGGCAGGTGTTTGGTTCAGCTCTCTAACAGGATTTGTGTCCCCGTGTCCAAAGGGACCAGCCTTTGGACATGAGGGTTGGTCTAATGTCAACAAATCGACTCCCTTACACCCCCCGTCCACGGCACACCCCAAACGCACACCAACCCCTGCAAACCCCTCGGGGGATATTGGTATGTTCCAGACACGTGAAAGAAGAATTTGATATATATATACAGCATTTGTGCTGCACTTGGCATGAACACCAAAATACCTGAAGCAAATGAAAAATGTGGGAAATTAAGGACAAAATGTAAATGTTACTGCAATTAAGCCAAGTTTTAGTTAGGTGCATTTTAATTTTGACCCTCTTTCAGGGACAGATGCAAATGTTCATTTCACACTGTTAGGCTTTGATCTGCTTTAAGTAATGTGGTATTTATTGATCTAATATCCAGTGTACTTATAGGGCCTCTGTAAATAAAGACTTCTTCTATCTAAGTCACTGTATACACCTTAGACCACTTTACTACTAATAGTATTTGGAATTTGGGGATTTCTTTAAATAAGTAAATAACACAAAATATCGTGTAGGTCCCAGGAGTGCCACCAAAACACCTCTGACTGCTCTGATTGGTCTGTCTTTGCATGTCAGCAGAATGTCAGCGGATCAGCGTCTCAGGTGTTTGTAGTGTTTCTCAAGCTGTTCATTCCTGCAAATGGGAGAGTGCTTTTCCTTGAGGTGGTGCATTTAGTCTGCAACAATAATAAGGCGGATGGTAGTTTTAAAACTAACATTCACTAGGACCCACCTTTTCCCAGCAGAACACTGCATTATAATGAGATGATTAATGTTAGTCACTTCATGAGTTGGTGTTTTTAGCATGGTGGTAAACTGGTGGTTATATAACCCACTAGAGTTAGGACAACCGAATGTCCTTACCTGTTTAGCTTGTTTATATATTCCAGTTATTCAAATATTTCTGTTAATTTCTATAACGCCCAACAGAAAGCTTGATGTCTGTAAACAATGGTGTCTTCAATGGTGTTTGAGAAATTCCATTTAAAACTTTGGATTTACAGAGAAAAAGATTCTCCATCCTCTCCTCCATCGCGTACATACTTTGTTCTTGTCAAATATACCCCACATTTGTAATACACTGTCTGTCTAAACACGGTGACAGTTTTATAATATTTGAGTGATGAAACTCCAGAGAAAAAGATCTAGATTCAGCAGCTGTCACTGAAAACATCCATTCACCTTTTCTGAGTGTGTGTGTGTGTGTGTGTGTGTGTGTGTGTGTTAGCAGACTCAGTACAATCCCCTGTAATGTGACAGACAAATCCCGCTAAGCTGTTAAATATTACACTGCTTTCACACTCGTATTAAACACCTTTCTATGTCTCTCGTGCATGCTCGCTCTTTTTCCATGTTCACCCACCCCGCCAAAACACACACTCAGCCCCTGCCTTCATCTTCAATATGCAACAAAACACTCTTCACACATGTACAACAAATCTTTAAAATGCAATGACGCACTGCAATGTCACATAACACAATACTGTCGTATGACACACTGCGAGTTGTGTCTGCTTGTGCGTGCATGCGTGTGTGCGTGTGTGTGTCCTAATCCCCGGTGTTGGCCGTCCTGTCGCAGTGTTATATTTGCTGGTATCAGTGTATCTTCCACTTGCTGCTTAATCCCACCACCCCAGCTCTGATATTTCCTGACATTTATGTGAATCGCCCCTCTCCAGATGAACGGACAGAGAAAAAGAGGTGGGGGAGGGAAGGGGTAGAGCAAGATGATGAAGCGAAAGATGGAGCCTGAATGTAGAGGGTACAGGCAAGGCACAGGAAAAGACAGCAAAGCAGCTTGTGTCAATGTTAAGGTCAGGGATTTAAACTAAGAGGAAATCTGAGGACGGATCGATATCAAGACTTATGGATGGATGGATGGATGGACGGACGGACGGACATTGGAACGGTAAGACATAATGGAGAGATGGAAAACTTTGGAACAGACCGTCATTATTTTCTTCTTTTCATTGCATGTGTGAAAAGAAAGAGCATGAAAGTAATAAGCATTACAAATAAAAATCTCACGATGGAAAGACAAAAAAGTCTTCGCCCTTGTCAACGACATATGTTTCCATCAATAACAACAAGCTATTACGAGCACCAAGAGACACACTCATACACAGTATTACTCTTTAGAGGCTTGTTAAGGCCCAACCTAATTTTATGACCTCACGCCACACCTGCAGTTGCTACAGCGACCATATCAGCTAAGAATTAATAGAGGGGGGACAATCAAGGGCAAAATGCCTGAATAACACTCCTGAGTCAAAAATGAGCAAAAGTGAAACTTCACAAAAGCACAGGGCAGCACAGTGGTGCAGTGGTTAGCACTGTTGCCTCACAGCAAGAAGGTCCTATGTTTGAATCCACCATCTGGTCAGGTTGCATGTTCTCTCCATGTCTGCGTGGGTTCTCTCTGGGTACTCTGGGAGGAAGTTAGGTTAATTGGTGAGTCCAAATTGTCCATAGGTGTGAATGGTTGTGTGTCTCTGTGTGTTATCCTACAAATATCTGGGAGTACACATTGACAACAAACTGGACTGGGCTAAGAACACTGATGCCCTACACAGGAAGGGCCAAAGTGCTGAGGGCAGCAGACGCCAACAGACTCAATAAACTGATCCACAAGGCCAGTGATGTTGTGGAAGTGGAGCTGGACTCGCTTATGGCAGTGTCGGAGAGGAGGATGCTGTCTAAGCTGCAGGCCATTATGGAGAATGGCTCCCACCCACTCTACAACACAGTGATGGGACACAGGAGCACATTCAGTGCAAGACTCATCCCACCAAAATGCACCACAGAGCGCCACAGGAGGTCATTCCTACCTGTGACCATCAAACTCTGTAACTCCTCCCTTAATAGGTGACACTGTAGTTCACCAGTGTCATTCAGTATTTATTTAGTATGTGTGCATACAGTTGTACATAAAATTGTCCATATACATTGTACATGTATATACTTCAGTATACTCCAGATTTATATTTACTGTCACAGCCACTGCACTCACAAGATTATATGTGTATATAGCCAAATTATCTCCTTAGTTTTTATATTTTTTATACCTTTAGTGTATATTTGTTTTGGTTTTTATTCATTTAAATTAAACGGTTGCAGCTGTAACAACAGAAATTTCCCTCTGGGATCAATAAAGTATTTCTGATTCTGATTCTCTGATTCTGTTATCCCCGTGACAGATTGGTGACCTGCCCAGGTTGTACCCCGCTTCACACCCTATGGCGGCTGGGATAGGAAGAAAATGGATGGATGAATAGATGAGAGGATGGATAGATGGATGGACAGAGCTAAAACAAAAACAAAATCTTCAGGTCTCCAAAAGTGCTATGGACATCACCTAAGAAGCAAGTTGATCTTAATTAAGCCAGCTTGCTTGAGAAGACTTGCTAAAGAAAAAAATCCTAAAGTTTTGGTTACTTGATACATAATATCTGACTTTTTTTAATCATTTAGTTTATTAATTATTTAAACCTACAACAAAAATTAGGAATGGCACCAAAGCCACTTTGAGGTATCCAACAAAAAGGTGAACTTTGATATGCTCATATGTTCGTACAAAGGATTGAATGTTAATAATGTAAGTTAAGCATCTGAAAGCACCAGCATTTGTACCATGCAAAAAAAACAAAAACAAGTTATCTTGTGTCAAAGCTTTGAACTTTTGGTGGAATCTAAAATAGCCACTATGTAGTCATAAAGCAAAAATTGAATAATCATACAGTACTGCACATATGAAAGAAAATTGGCTAATAGAAGAACATCTGTCTATGTCTAACTCTATTTTAGGGCGGGTCTCAGTCCCACACTCATAGGGGGTATTTGGTGGGATCACTTGGTGTCACTTTGGAGTCATTAACCATAATTTTCCAACATGCAGGGTTAATACTGTGAAGGGGCATATTTTAACCTAAATTATTAATTGTTCCTTATCCCAACAAAGTAGATTTGGTACCCAAACCTCAGCAAATACCAACTAAGAAATTAAAACTAAACAGCAGAGTGAAAACAAAGTAGCAATAAGTGCAAACACAGAGCTCACTCACCCTGGAAATGAGAAAAGACTGATATTTCAGCCTCAAGCCATGTTACAATTCTTTACTTTTAAGCTGCTCATGAACACATTTCTGTATTTCTTCTATTAGAAAAGTGTTACAAAAAGTTAAGTAATGTTATAAGAGCTGCCATTATTTGCTGCAGATGATCCTGCATTTAGATAAATGTGTCTAATTATATTATATATCCAGCTGCAGAGGCTGCCCGCAGAGAAGCAGTCACATTCAGTAAATTGCATGCTAACCATCTCGAGCTGGGTGTGAAATATGTCATTTGCCTCTGCTCTTAATTGCACTAAAAATGAAGATTAAGAGGATGAATTATTGATACAAGTTGGTATTTAATCTTTTGTAATGAATAGTGAATCCACTGGTTATAAATATTGTACAAGGCTTTATAATTTGATAAATTTATTCCAATTTGCCCTTTATTTTGCCCTTTAGTCAAGGTTACGTTCATTTAAACTATCTCTCTCTCTCTCTCTCTCTCTCTCCCACACACACACACACACACACACAAATAGATACTAATAAATACTCGTGGCCAGTACTGCTTTAAAAACATGCACAACAAATGGACTGCAGTGCATGTACCGACCCTCTGCCCTTGGTCATTCTTGTATCATTCTTTTTTACCAAGGTCCATAAACACAGATGCATGGATGCACATAAACACAATGCCCTTGACTAACCTTGTTCCGTCAATACACACACACACAAACACACACACACACACACCTCCATATGAGTGTCTGTGGCAGTAATTAGGCCATGCATCTGATTGTCATTAAAGAGCACCAGCATATAATGAACACACAGTAAAGCCAGATTATTTCTTGTTTCCTCCACATTATCAAGCTGTCTGATGGTGCTGAATTCATGTGGCCTGTGATTAAAAAAAAAAAAAAGTGAGATGTTCCCAGTTATCCATAACATCAAAACCATTGAGCAAGATACTCAATCCATCTGCACTCACATTGTGGTACTGTTTGATCACAGGTGTAGCATAATGTTTAAAATATGAGCATATTAATTAATACAAGCTACAAAAAGATCTGAAAGTTAACTTTGAGATCTACCTGTAGCTCTCTTGAGCTGTGACTTTTAAATATTCCTGAATGCACATCAACGAGAAGAGGAACACGCTGGAAAGAGCTCAGGCGTTAATCTACGATGGTCTTAGTTTCTTGTTAAAGTCTACATCAAAATACAATACGATCATAAAGTGGAATATCCACTTGCGTGTGCTGAGACCTGAACACCTCTGACAGATCTCATAGCTTTGAGGAAAGTATCTGCTGAATGCACTACATGAACTCATCAGTCTTGCAAGAATCACTGTTTTCATTTTAGGTATCACCAGATCTGAGGTTTGCTACTGAGTCACTGTGAGGACCAACAGAGAAAAATGTGTCTCTAATATAATCTCAAATACACAGACTTCACATGAGATTTTCCCGACAGGAATAAAAATATATCTGCATCCCGTAGCATGAATGCGGCTTTGATCATGTCTTGAGGATTCAGCTAAGTTTACTTCAGATTTTCAGTGATTCCTTATTCAGGTCTGTCTTGGAAGAGTTACCTGTTGTGGCAGTTCATTTGAGCCTGGACAAAGCCTGGCTGAACTGAACTACTCAAAAAACCTGAGCTGGACTTCTCCTGAATAAGATGGGATTCAACTTCCACATGTCTTGAATAACTTCATTTCTGATTTAGGTTCAAGTTCAGGTTCTTGCACTTAGTGCCGCTTTGTTTTCACTGTGCTATTTAGTTTTAATTTCTTAGTCGGTATTTGGTGAAGTTTGGGCACCAAATCTACTTTGCTGGGTTTAGGAACAGATAATAATTTGAGTTAAAATATGGATGGATGGAATGTGCCACTTCACAGTATTAACCCTACTTGCCTTAAAATAAAATCCTGAAATATTGTAAATTACATTTAAATCTAAACTTGCGCTAAAATCATTTTAGGTCACCCTCTAGTTTGTTTAAAAATAGCAAGACCTTAAGCAATATAAACTTGCAATTTAATGGAATCAAGTTTTCTAAATATATTGTTTATTATTGATTTGGTCATTTTGATTGCTTTTTTGTTTGTTTGTTTTTTTGTTATTTAAGTAAAATTCACTGCTAAACTGACTGCTTTTTTTGTTTCTCTTGGTGTCTGAAAATTAGTTAGTGTTTGTTTCCCCTTTGTGTCTACTTCTTAGCTTAGGTTTGTTGACATTAAGTTTGGTTTGGTTTCAGCTAGTTTGTCAGTTTGCCAGTTTACCTTCATTTCGTAACAAATGTTGAATTTAGTTCTGGATCCACATCTTTGTAAGCATCCAGAACTCACATTTGACTTACGGTAATTGTTTGATTTTTCACATTTGTTTGGGTAAAAAAAAAGAAAGAAAGAAAGAAAGCAAGAAAAATAAGCTTGTAAAATATTCCTTATATTTTGCCTTGAATTTTATACTTGAAGGAGCAGATTCCCAGGCTTCATGCAACAGCACCAGTGAAATTGCCGTAGTAAGCACATGTTGGCTATGAAGTGCAATTTCTCAGCTTTCAGAAACCATATGAATTTTTCCAATAGGACAAACTGTCACATAATTATGGTAATGATAAGTGCACTCGCGCAAACGTGTCGCTGACAATATGCAACAATGTGCTTGGTATAAAAGGATCAACTGTATTAAGGCTTAAAGTTATTACTATCAGGGGTGTGGCCACTTTAGCTAACAGGTAGGGAAGGTAGACCTCAACCTCAGGTATCAGTTTATTTATATGTTTACCCTACTAAGAGACATGTGTGCCTGGTTGATGCTCCTGTACAGTTTTTAGAGCTAAAAATAAGCCTTCTAGCATTAGCTGATAAGTTAGCGCTCCACCCTCTCATTAAATATGGTCAAAAACAAGATGTGACAGCCAAACACCTAAACTAAAGGCTTAAAAACATGAGTCCACAAAAACAGTGAGTGACATTACTGTGGCAACATCTTTTAGATACAGTCTATGGTTTCACCCAAACGGACAGTTACAACACCAACAGACACCAACATACACCTATTTGTACAGCACCTAGAGATTTTAACACTTAACTATAGGTTGTACACTCGCACAAACATTCTTTTGTGGGTGGACAGTCTACTAGAAAGACTTACAAGCACCTCTGGTTACAACACTGGGAGTCGGATTGGCTCCTCCAGATGGAGGATCTTGCAGGTTTGTACATCGGTTAGTTCGGGTTCATTGTTCACCTGCCCAGAACAGACACGTACTGAATAATTTAAAATATCACAGAAGTATGGGAAACCTGTGATGTTGACATGGGTTGTGTGTGTTTGTGCTGTGAAGCAGCGAACAGTAATAATTCAGTAGGTTCACACCTCAGTTTGTTGTTTGGAGGTTTTACGGATCAAAGCTTTAAGTGCAGAGAGAGATTCACACGGATAATGAATGGACTGTTAATGTGCTGTGGCCAAGCAGCTAATGGACACACACACCTACACACACACACACACAAACCCACAAACATGAAAACACTGATACACACACATACAAAATTACACTTTCACTATAAGGTGTACGCAAAAAAACACACACAGAGGTGGTAGCTGGCTAATGGCTGTCACTGTTGACTGATCACAGTGATCAGCCTGCTGCAGCTCTAATTGCAACTAAACAGTCTGAAAACAACCAGAGTCAGGTTTGTAGGAGACGGAGGAGGGGGAGCAGAAGAGGAGAAACAGAAGGAAAGAGCAAGCAATACGGAGAAATAAGGAAAAGGAAACGGGATGAAAGTGATTACATGAGAATGAAGAAAGAATGAAAATGGATCAAAGGGAGGGAAATGAAAGTGTAACAGGTTTGAGAGAGAGGGAAGTACAGAAAGTACCTGGGTGCAAAAGGATATATCCACAACAGAAATGACTAATAAGAAACTCAATGAAGGAAAATATATATATTTTTACAAATACAGCAAGAAGATTGGAAAAAAGCAATTAAAGGTAGATGTACAGGAAGAAAGTACAGAAGGAGACAGAAGGAAAGAAAAGACTGAAATATGTGTTAGAGGGAAGGAAGAAATGGCAGAACAAACTTAAAGTAAGAAGACTTAGAAAATAAAGACAATTCAGGTCGAGTCAAAGTATTAGTCTAATCTGATCCAGGTGGGTTCTGTGTCAGCTATCTGCAGGGACACTTGAACAGCAACCAATCAGCTCTAAACAGATAGAAGATTTTAGTTTTCAATATTCTATTTTGACCAGATGTTGGATTCAGGCAGGGTTTTTTTTTCACAGGTCAGATCCAAAATTTGGGGCTGCCAGCAAAAAAAAAAAAGAAAAAAAAGAAATTTACAAAGGACACTGGGTAAGTGAGTCCAAGTATCCAAGTATGAGCTTGTGTGTGTGTGTGTGTGTGTGTGTGTGTGTGTGTGTGTGTGTGTGTGTGTGTGTGTGTGTGTGTGGTGTGTGTGTGTGGGTGTGGGTGTGGGTGTGTGTGTGTGTGTGTGTAGAGAGAGAGAGAGAGAGAGAGAGAGAGAGAGCGACAGAAAGGCAGCAGGATAATGGGGATCAACCATGGAGGAAATGGAAGGATATGAATCAAGAAATAAAAAACAAATAAAAAACAGATGAGTAGAATAACCGAAAGCTTCGAAGCTAAACAGAAAATAAAAACCACCGCTGCCTTGTTTACCTTGAGGCCGTCAGCTGGGCAAGAAGGCAGCCAATTGGCTGACAGTTCCCCTGGGGCCGTGAAGGGCTCGTGTAACTGGTTGGTATAGAGGAGGCGGGCCTGGATGCAGCGGAGGGCACGGAGCATCCAGCTATGCTGGCGCCGGATCTGCCGCTGGAGCTGATCCCATTGGCTGGAAACCATATGGAGGATATCCTTCAGACCTGGAGGGTGACAGACATGGGGATAAAATTGAAAAAATGAGAGAGAGCTATGGATGACACAGAGAAAGACAAACAGAGAGAGGATAATAATGAAAGAGAGAGGGAGATTTACGACAGCTAGGGTGGGAAAAATTATACCCATAATTCCATTCAACTGTCTAACTAGTTTCAGATGAGCTTCTCTATGAGCACGATATCTTTAAAAATTATACAGGAAAAAAGATACGGTTTGAAACCCACATTATTTTAAGTGATGTAACTACACAGTTTTATTTTCACCCTTAAAGGATAATTCCAGTTTATTTCAACCTGGAACATTTTCCTTTTAACGTGGTTCTAAAAAATTATATTTTTTGGAGAGCTGCGGGTAGCTTGCGCCAGCTGCTCTGATACACTCTGTGCAACAGAGTTACAGGGTGCAAAAGTGTGCATGATAATGGGAACTAAGCCAGGTTGAAATAAACGATAATTATCCATTAAATGCATGGGTTATTTTTGAAAACCCCTACAAAACGTGGGTCATTAGTGACTATATTAATTTATGCTTTTCATAAAGGATAAGAACACGCATAGGAACAATGAAAGAGATGCCAAAGCATGCTTTGATTATTTATTCAATTTTTATAAACACATACAAATTCTTATTCCTGGAAGTCGTAAATATTTTCTAGTGTATATAGCGATAAATTTCTTGGTTCTACAATGCACTCTCACTTCTCAGGCTAAACTCTGATTTCCACTCACAGGCCTGTTCTTATTCCTTAAGCTTATTTTCTTTTTAGTGTGGCTGGCTGCAGAGAGGCTGCTGTGCCATTGCACTATAACAAGGTGACAAATGGTATTCAGACCATGGGTTTATGTCTTGGCTGATCAGTGATATGTCTCTAATTTTGCTACGAGTCCCTCAGGAAAGTCTCCCGATATGCGGTGCATAATAGCATCAAAAAGTGTTAGCTCAAACTATAATCAGTCGAATTTATCACTCATCATGTGCTCATGGTGATTGTAGCCTGGATATTCGACAGCGTGAACACCTCTCTGGTAGGGGAGAGAAAGAGCAATGTAAAGATAAGGTATTTTTGTCACAGGATTTCAGAAGACAAACTAAAAAAGGTTTTGGAGCTTTTGGGAGTTGCGACACCTTTTTCCATCTTCTCTGCTATCTCCACAGAAGCTGAAGGCCAAATTTCTGGTAGACAACTTCACAAGTTGGAAATTTTGCCTAAAAAAAAAACCTTGTTTATAGTTATATAGATTCCTGAGTTCTTCTGGGATCTTCATTAGACATTAATTATCTTTGCAGATTTTGATTTTCTAGAAATCTGATGCATGAGTGGCAGAACATCCCCCATCATCAGACCATTCTCATCAAAACCTCTTCAAATATCTGTAACTCAAGTTAATTCATAATTATACTTCTTAGTGATTCTGTTATTTTGTCAAGTTAGCAAGCAACAAATATTCCCAAATCCCAACACACTATCAATGCTCAGACATTTGAAAACACCGCTCACACTCTTTCTCTTTGCTCACTCTCTCCTTTCCCCTCACTAGCTTCAAAGATTCAGAAAAAATATGCTATTACTGTATACTGAATATTTCTTTCCCTGCCGCCTGTTTTTGTTCTTCTTTTCTCTCGACTCATCTCATTCTTTGTCTTTATCTCTCCCAGTCTCTCTTTCGGCTACATTCATATGAGGTTCTCCTCTTTGAAGGTCAGTCTGTTAATCCAAATATTAATAATGAATGGAATAGGGTCGGGGCTCCATTATGGCCGCTTGTGTGTGTGTTTCACTGTGTATCCAGTTATTGTGTGTGTGTGCATGTGTGTGTGTACCCATGTGAAGTAATATGAATACGTGCAAGAAAATACCAGACTGCTGGAAGGTGATGATGCTGAGCAGCGCTTTGCCTTCCTCCATAATGCTTTCCTTCAGAGAGGTGTGACCGTCCACGTTTAGCTTGAAACTCTAAAACACACAGAGAAATAGATACAGATCATCACCAGCATCCAGATAGTTTCCTACTAAATTAAGGGAAAAAAGTTCTGTTTGACAGGTTAGGAAACATGAATAGTCATGTGACTATCAGACAAGATGAAAGCAAACCTGCATTCTTTATAGTGGCCGGCAGGGGGCAACTCCACTGACTGAAAAAGAAGCGTCTGAATTAGGTGTTTATGAGAAAATGTTGCTACTGCTCACTGGATTTATGACTTCAGTTTAAAAAAAAAAGTTTCTGCTGGTTTATGGTTTCAGTTGCTAGTTTTAAGTATCATCTAGTAGAGCATGATGTTCATTTTGTACATTTTGGTCCCATTTGGAGTAAAATAAACAACATAAAAGACCATTTAGGGCGTGGCTACCTTGTGATTAAGAAGTTACTACCATGCAGTAAACCTCATTCTCTTAGTCACATGTGGTTTAAAAATAAATAAAATGGAAACAATGTTAGGTCTTCTCAGTACTGTGTTTCTTGAATATACCTAGCAACATCATCTCTGAGCCATTAACATGCAAACAATGTTTATAAAATTAAAATCAAAGAATCATACTCTAACAGATTTAGGAATGACTGATGATGGTGTTGGCTGAAACTTGTTCTCTTCTCCACTCAGATGCTTCTTTGTGAACAAGAGGACAGAATGCAAACAAAGACAAGAAAAAAATGTGATTGTAGTAATGTAAGCAGGAAAAACACACAAAGAGAAGAGGAGATAAAAATAAAACAAAAAAACAGCTATGATATGGATGGACAGAAGGATGGATGGATAGATGGAGGCACAGAGGCTGCCTGAGGCAGTGTTGGGAAACACTCTCAGTCAGGTCTCTGAACACCATTATAGCCTTTTTTTGATCTGATCGCTGTGTGTGTGTGTGTGTGTGTGTGTGTGTGTGTGTGTGTGTGTGTGTGTGTGTGTGTGTGTTGTGTGTGTGTATGCATCCGATGCATGCGTGTGTGTGTGTGTGTGTGTGTGTGTGTGTGTGTGTGTGTGTGTGTGTGTGTGTGTGTGTGTTACTCATGTTACCCATAAATCTGTTTACACAGTCACATTTTAGGGAGCTGCAAAGTCCCCGTACGATAAATCGTGAGAGTATGAAGTCTTGGTTTAATGTTGGACACAGTTTGGTGCGGGTTAAGGTGATGGTCAGTGTAATTCTTCTGGAAATGAATGCAAGTCAGTGTCCTCTGAACTGATGAAGACAAGGCTGTGTGTGAGCATGTGTGTATGTGTGTGTGTGACAGCCTCAAGGTACTGAGGCCTCACCGATTTAACCACTTCTGACATCCTGCTGTGCTGCAATGGGAAATGCCGCACGCACATATCCACACACACACACACACACACACACACTCTGTGCTCTCAAGACACAAGCATGCACTGTGTAAATGTCTGTGTGAGTATCCGTGATGCAGTCTGATCAGCCTGATCTCAAGAGAAATTTATACACTGCACATGCCGAGCAAAAATTAAAGCCTCCTTTTTATGCAACACAAAAAATAACAATAACAAGTGCAGTGTGCATTTAATAACAATATTCATTAAAATATTTGAAAAAAAGTGAAAGATCAGCGCATTAAAGCTGCTTCTGCAGACTGAGGCAAAGACGAGTCGCTAAAATAGAACAAAACTGGGACAAAAGACAGAAGATGACAAAGGTCTTACATATCCATGCCATTAAAAAATGTTTCAGTTCAAAATCGCACAAAAAAAGAAAGAAAGTGAGAGAAAGAGCACAGAGAGCCTTTATGGTGTTTTTCTTCTTCTTAAAGTCCTCTGAAATTATAATTATCAGAAAGAGAATAAGCATGTCAAACCATTTAAAGGAAAACGATGGCAAAAGTCATTAGTTTGAATACAAATAAGTGTCATGTTTAACTGACAAAGATTAAACATCAGTCGGAAGGCAGAAACAGTGTCAGGTCACATGTACTAAGGTATAGCGTAACTCCTTATTATGCACTTTTTGTAGGATGAGTACTAATGCACCACAACCACAGACTTTACTTGTGCAAGTATATTAATGCCCAGCCAAGTAAATTTGGTCTCTAATTTTTTTTTTTGCCTTATTTATTTCTATTTTATTTTTGTCGTCCTTGATATCATTCAGCTGTTTCTCCTGAAAGTGTCCCATCTCACAGTCAAGAGGACTCCAAAGTTTGTGGACTGTAGCTAGACACAGCTCTGGAGCTCTGCTGTGAAGCCGGAAGGCTACTCTGCAGTGAGTTCATGTGCCGCTCACAAGGTGCAGGACAGAGCAAGGATACGACCAGCTCTGCAGTCCAAGACGCTGGAATCAGAGTTCACTCACAGAATTACAGAAGTACTGAAGATCCATCTGATCACTGGACTCAGTTATTTATTGTCACAAATAATATACCATACCTGAAGAGGTATAATTCATTTAAAAAAAACATGAGTGAACACCCCCCCCCTTACTGCCACAAATAGAATCTAATTCTGTGAGAAACACTGTGTACCAGTGTGAAGTCTAACCCTGCCTGAGACAGGCCTGCAGTGAAGGATGGATGGGTGATAGCATCAGCAATACGTAACTGAACGAGTAGACATAAAAATG